>VOQJ01047586.1:2636-21485 GCA_015052665.1 Apistogramma diplotaenia | reverse complement strand
GAAGGAGAGGAGAAGAGGGGAGAGAGAGAGGGGAGGAGGGAAGGGGGGGGGGGGGAGGGGGGGGGGGGGGGGGGGGGGGGGGGCGTGATAAACAAAGAGAGAGCGAGAGACAAAGGGAACGCATGGCAGAAAGAGAGAGAGAGTCAGGGAGAGCAATATTGAAAGAAAAAAGCGGCCTAATTGAATTTCCTGTCACACGGTGTGGTGAACCATCTCTGATTGGCTATCAGCCGCAGGGCCATTAGGAAATTATCCAGACAGCTGGGTTGCCGCCTGAGATGAGAAGCAGGAGGCAGAGATCCTTCACTCGCGGGTTTTTAAAGGCACCAAGAAAAGAGAGAAGAAGAGACAGAAAAGTGAAGCTAAAGGAAATTCAAACTCTCGATTTTGGGGCGTTAGAAAGCAGCGAGGAACGAAAATTAAACCAAGAAATTAGTTTTCGGTTGTTTATCGTAGTCACACAATTACAGACCCATTTCCAAATTGCTGTTCAGAGACACTTGGGAAAGTTGTTGCTCATCAGCTCCTTCAGCTGTTTGATCTGGTTACTGACGAACTCACAGCACTGAAACTGAAAGTTACTCGTGATTCTGCGCTCGGATAACGTCATTATAGTCCTACTGGGCTGATCTGCAGCCTTTGACGCCACTGATCACGACTCTTACTAACAGATTATAGAAACGGGTCGGCGTCCCTGCCGCAGCGCTCCAGTGGTTTCCAGCATTCAGTAATTTGGAGCTTTGAGGTCACATGTTCATTTTCTTCTCTTGTGCATCCTCAGCCCGTCTTCCCGGTCCAGAACGGAGCGGCGAGGCTGCTAACAAAAACCAGCGCCATCGAGATTTTGAGGCTGTGGCTCCTAAACTTTGGGTTCAGCCAATCAGGGAGGCTGAATCTGTGGTTTCTTTTAAACGACTGCTGAAAACGACCTTCTGCAGGTGCATACTGGAACGTGCACACTTACCTGTAACTGCGTGCTTTTGAAAGTGCTCTACAAATAAAGTTATTCTCATAGTCAGAAGTAGGGCTGCATGATTATGGTAACAATCATGATAATCATGCTTATTTTTTCACTCCATTAATGATGAATGTGACCAAACCAAAGTACTAAACAGCTGTGAGGTGGCGCTCCAGTTTGGCTGCAGTGCAGTGCAGTGAGTCGACCTTTTTCCTGAAGCCTTTGTTACTCACCGTGTTTATCGGACATTCATCTTTGGCCAAATGGAATTCGATTGGTCGGTGAGTGCACCTTGGCGAGCTGGATGGATGTGCAGACGTGTTGTACAAGTTCCCTTTTATGGATGTGCGAGCTGATGCTGGATGATTCATGTTCGTACCCACTGCGCTGTTTTTCTTGGCCTTCATGCGCTCGTCTGCACTGCAGTGTGCGGCGTGTTTGCAGGCGGCTGAATAAATCAGTTTTGTTGCTTCGTGGTGCCGGCACAACTGTACAGCCGGTGATTTGCATATCATTTGTTCTTGGTTGACATCACTTGGCCTACATTCAAAGTATTTCCAGACACTTAATGATGATCCTGTTTGAGGGAAAAGCTCGTCACCTTCTGCCGTGCAGACGTTTGAATCGCGCTGTGCATCTATTAAGGCAGCGTTACGCATCCAGACGGGACCAGAACACTTTCAGATGGACGGTGAACGTGGTCAAGCTTCAGCATCACTCAGTCACGTTTGCTTCATTGTGGAAAACCCAAATCGTGACTGAGATTACATTTTGACGAACTGTGCAGCTCTAGTTAGAAGGTCTTTATGAATCAATGAAAACACAAGATGATAAAAATCTGCTGGCAGCCAGTCGGGTAAACGCGAGGTCACATTTTATGGTCCAGGTTATTGTTTTGTGGCATCGTGTTTCATGGTGTAATAACAGGATCTGATTGTTGCAGTTTCCCATTAAATCATTCTGTAACGGCTCAGCGGACGGACGAGTGGCTGCCTGCTTACCGCTCTGCTGTGCTGCGTGAGCGCAGCCATGTATGACTGTGTAACGTCCTGCTGGTTGAGTCCACGGTGAGCAGAGGTGGCAAAAGTACTGACATTCTGTACTTAAGTAGAAGTACAAGTACTTGGCTCTCAAATGTACTCAAAGTAAGAAAGTAAAAGTAGCTCTTTGTCCTCTTTCTTCCATCTTTCTTCATCTCTGCTTTCTGTTCTCTCCCTGAAACAGCAGCTGTTCTTTAAGCTAGCAGACTCTTCTGGCTGCTCGTGCACCCCAATCAGCTAATCAATGCAGTCCCAACATGTTTGATCCAACAGCAGCTACCAGCCCCTCCTCCTGCTGATTTCATGTTCTTTAAACAATCCCAAAATTATTATTTCACAGAAAAAGGCAGCTTGTTCCTTTAAATATACCTGCAATCACTTCTCAGCTTTCCTGAGAATTCAGCTCAGTAAATGATTAGCTTGTTAAACCTGAGAGAAGAGCGTTTCACAGAGTCTCGTCAGCTGTGGTTAGTGAAGGAGTGGGCGTGTAGACCAGGCAGCGTACGGTCCACGCTGAGCTCTGTGGATCCCGGCGCTCTCCAGCGTGTTTCGCGTTCTCACGTTTGCTTTGCACTGGTATTTCGTGTCGTCACAACACTTGGAATATTTGCCGCACTGGCCTGAAGCTGGAGGCACAGCAATGAAGTTATCGTGTTTCCTGTCTCCAACACCAAACGCACACTTTGATTTTTCACTTTTATCCTTAAAGATTCTGACTTCACTGCAGCCACAGCTCAGTCTGCAGGTGAGGACAGCTCGGAGGAATATGAACTTTAACCTCACCGTGCTGTGGGCCCGCCTCCCTCCGGTTCCTGCTTCAGACGCCACCGTCTGCCTCGAGGACGCCGCTCAGCCCGCCATGTCTGCAGGCGGAGAGGAAAAGCACATGAGAGCAGCTCAGACCGAAACCACATGAGGTTTCTACAAAGGAAAACGTCTCACTCTGTAACACAAATCAGTTCCCTTGACAGTTTCACTGCACTTCTTTTTTCTCCTCTTTAACCAGAGCAGGAAGGTTTCTGCGATCAGACTTTAACACACTTTGACCATTTAAAACTCCAGAAACACCATGTTAACCTTTTTTCTTTGTAAGCAAAGATCAGTGAGTTCAGCGGATTATTTTACATATTCAAACTCCACAGACTGCCATGCATGAAGGGAACGCCATCGACACTCCAATGCAACCTGCTGAGCTGCCAGGACAGCAGTTCAAAAGAGCAGGAATGACTGGCTTCTTTTCAAGGAGGCTGATAGAACGTCCGTGCAGTCCAGCTGCTGTCATACAAAAACAAGGCTAATGAAGGTCTGAGGAAACATGGCTTTGATGGAGACACACAGGTGTTTGGAAAACCTCCAACGAGCTCAAATGTGTGATTGGCTTTCTGTTCAAGAGGTTTTCAAACATTAATATTTCACTGAAAGTAAAAATGTGTGAATTGTGAGCAGAGCCCAAATGCAATTAGCAGAACCACTAAACACTCTACAGCAGGGGTCCTCAGTCCCAGGCCTCGAGGGCCGCTGTCCTGCAGGTTCTGGATGCAACCCTGCTGCAACACACCTGAATCAAATGTCTGAATCACCTCCTCAGTGTGCAGGTAAGTTCTCCACAGTCCTGCTGATTGACTCAGGCGTGTTGAAGCAGGGCTGCATCCAAAAGCTGCAGGACACCGGCCCTCGAGGACTGGGATTGAGGACCCCTGATCTAGAGCGGTATCTGACGGGACACGGGACCTCGATCCATCTACTGTTCACTGAAACCATCAGAAAGGATCTCGGTGGGAGGGTGGCTGCCAAAAGCTGCACTGGAAATCATCATCAGCAGTCTGATGGAGTGATGAATCCAAATGTGAACCAATCAGGTTCAAAGCCAATCGTGAGCTTGTACGGAGGAGGTGCGCAGGAGCCTGTGTCAGCGCTTGGAGCTGCGCTTCAGCCTGAGCTGCTGGGACGTTAGCAAAGCTGCTAAAGTTATCAATTTGACCATCTGTAAAGCATCTGATTGGCAACGGCTTCACGTCCCAGCATGACAATGATCCCAAACACACCGCCACTGCAGTAAAAGCACATTTGGGTATAAAACAGAGCAGAACACTATCAGCCCTGGATTGGCCTCCCCAGAACCCGGACCTCAACTTTACTGAAGCAGCGTGGGATCATCTGAACATCCAAAGAAGAGCTTTGAATGTCCTTCAACAAGCCTGGAGAACTGTTCCTGAAGACGGCTTAAAGAAATGACTTCCCTAACCCTAACCCTTGCCCAAGGATACTTTGGCACGCTGCCCCGATCAGCCAGGAATCAAACCTCCAACCTCCTACCTCCTGAGCCACCACCTACCACCAGAATAAAGGCGTTAAGTTTCCAAAACAGCTCTAAGTTACGTTCACGTTGCCTCAGTGTCTGCTGAATAAAGCGGCTCCACCTCCACCTGATTATTCCATTTCAGGCATAAAAGGTTCAAAACATTAAAAGATGTAAAAGAGTTGGAGGGAATCAGTGAGCCTGATGAACGGTTTGTACCTCATTTCAGCAGCACACACACATGCAGACACACACACACGCAGCTCTGCAGACACATAACGAGGCTCGACATCTGTGTGTGTGTGTGTGTGTGTGTGCGCTTTATCGCCCAGCCGGAGGACCGATAAGGCACGTCGCCTCTTTTCCCGAGGAACTCATAATCCAGCGGAGAGAGAAAACGTATCGGCGCTGCTCGGCTGCCGCACACACAGCGTGCCTCACGAGCTGCCGCACACACAGCGCTGCCTCACGAGCTGCCGCACACACGGGCGCGCGCAGAGTAATTGATGGCTGTTAGGGAGCTGGGATTTCAATAACGGCTCTTATCTCCAGACCGCTGAAGGACAGCTGTGTGTGTTCACGCTGTATGTACGTGTAGACGCACATTCGAGTAGAAAACCATCAAAGTGAGAACACCGTGGCTGGTTCACGCAGCCCGGGTAAGCGTCACGTCAACGAGAAACCTCACAGAGGCAGGAAATCACGGACGTGTCGCCCACACAGCTGGAGCCGCACGCTGGGAAATTTATTGTCGGAATTTGGGCCAAATTTCCAGAAGAGGAGAGTTTTCTTTCATGGTTTTTTGATCTGCATTTACAGTTTCATCTACTTTCCACAGTGTACAAAAAACTGCTTGTTATTTGTCTTGACTCACAATAAATGTACAGAAATGTATATTTTTGTATTTCTTACCCACATTATTGCAATATTTTCTTGACGGTTTTTTGAAATGTCCTCATAACAGGAGGACTGTCATATTAATACATAAGTAAATATTGGATGGGTGCTTTGCTTTGTGGAAAAAAGTGTCCATGAGAAGCTCAAACTTGATGAGCACCTCCAACAGATTCCAGGAACAAGATCTGAGGTCTCTGTGCAGAAGAGCGCAGTCCTGAGAACAGATACTGTGCAGGACCCTCAAGCTCCCAGATCTCTGGTAGAGGACCCGAACTTGGAGGACAAAGACCGAACACAGGCTGTTCACACGAAGTACTCGTGAATCCCCGCATGCGCAGGAAACTGTGGCGGTTGCAACCATAGTGCGCATGTGCAAGTGCCCCGTTTTCAGGAAGCATCGTTTCTGTGCGTTTACACGAAAACGCAAGCCGGAGCGTTTTCGAAACACACCGTTTTCACTCCGTTGTCGTGTAAACGGGAGGCACAAATGCATCAAAACGACACCGTTTTAAAATGAAACCGCTGTCATGTAAACGGGGCCTCGGATGGACTGAAACACAATGACCCAGAGGTGTTGTACTGGATTTGCATTGGGCAACTAATGGACACCAGTCAATGGCAACACTTCATTCATCCTCCAGGAACTTCCATACATCTTTGTGGAGGAATTTTGTCCCACTTTTATTTGCAGAATTGGTTTAATTCAGACACTGGAGGGTTTTCGAGCCTGTTTAAGGTCATGTCAAAGCATGGTAATCAGATTTGAGCCCAGGCTCAGCTGAGGCCACTCCAAACCCTTTGGCTTCTTTTTGAGCCATTCAGAGGTGAACTTTATAACAAACCTTCCTAAAAGTGCAGCTTTTGTTTCATCAGTTCACAGAACATTTCCCCGAAGTCTTGGGGATCATCAGTGTTTTTTGGCGAAGGTGCAATGAGCCTATGTGTTTTGTTTAGTTTGCAGTGGTTTTCACCTTGAAACTCTCCCTCGGGTATCATTTCTGCCCAGTGAACATTGACCCGAACTGAGACGCGTGATGCAGTTCTTTAGATGTTGTTCTGGGCTCTTTTGTGACGTCCTGGATGAGTCATTGATGCACTCACTGTTGGGTCTCTGGAGTCCCAAAGCATTAGAAACAGCTTTGTAACTCCTTCCAGACTGACGCATGCAAGTAACTTTGACTTTCACCTGTTCTTGAGATTCTGTAGCTCATACCACGATGTGCAGCTTCACGAGATCCTTGAGCCTACTTCGCTTTGTCAGACAGGTTTTATTTAGATAATTTTGTGACTCCACAGGTCAGACAATAAGTAAATCGAACCCAGCTTTCCAAAAAATTAACACTTATTTCACTTGTAGTTGTTTGGGTTATTTCAATTACATACAAATCAAGTTATAAGTATTTGATGTTCAAGAAAAACATGACTTGGTTCTCAGTGGAGAAACTCTCGTTGGTTAGCACAGCGTAAGACGTTCTTGTAGTTCACCAGGCTTGGATACGTCTCAGGAGGGATTTGGCCGACTTAACAGAAACTCTCCAAATCCTTTCGGTTTCTTGGCAGTTGATTGGCAACTCAAAGCTTCAGCTCCATCCGTTTTGTATGGATTTGAGGTGTGGAGACCGGCTGGGGCACTCCATGACCTTACTGTGCTGCTTTTTATCTTCTCTCCTTAGCTGCTTTGCTGGTATGTTTTGGGTTATTGTCCTGCTGGAATACCCATCCACGGCCCATCTTTAGTTTTCTAGCTGAGGGAAAGAGGTTCTCATCCAAGATTTTATGGAACATGACCCCCTCCATTGGCCCCTCGATGTGATAACGTTGTCCTGTACTCTTAGCAGAAAAACAGCCTCAAAGCATCCACCTCTGTGCTTGACTGTGGGGGTGGTGTTCTGTGGGTCATGCTCAGTATTTTTCTTCCTCCAAACACATGTGACATATGTTTACCAATCGTGTTCTTGGTGACCGTGGTCACAGCTGCCTTCAGGCCATTAACCTGTTCCTCCTGTCTGGTTTTGGGTTAATTCACCACCTTTTTCATGAGCATCGTCTCCCCATGAGACCACCCATGGTGGTGGAGAGGGTGGAATGGAAGACATGGATTCTGTGTGTTTTATACACATAACAGTTAATTAAATCTGTGATTGTAGGGGGTCAATGACTTATTTCACTCACTGTCGTGCAGATTTATTTATAACTTTTGTGTTTTTTCCTGTATTTTTGGTTGATATTCTGTCGCTCTCTATTAAAATGAAACTAACATAGAAATTAGAGACTGTTCATTTCTTTGTAAGTGAGCAAACTTACAAATTCAGCTGGGGATCAAACAATTATTTCCGCCATTGTTTTAGTTAGAGTCAAAGTACCACAACTTTATTAAAGAAGGCCGAGAAAACCGAGCATATGAAAACAAAATGCACTTTTCACATTAAATGTGACTGCCTTTTTATTCTGGACTAATAAGAGTGACTTCTTCCTTTGAGTTATTTTCACAAACTAAGCACATATAAATTGCTGCTGAGGGTTGCTCAGATTATCCAAAATTACTCAGGCATTTCCCGCTCTAACATAATAATAATAATGTATCTTCTCTGAGCTGCCTCAGTCACCTCTAAATGTTTTTGTACAGCTCTAAAATCGCCGGCCTCTCGTTCCCTCGCGGATGTAGAGCATTAAGTCGTTTTGCAGACTAAACGTGATGCTCCGGGTTGTGGAGTTGCAGCCAGCTGCATGTGGAGCTCCTCTCTCACTATCCTGATGATCCAGCTGTGCTGTCGGCCACCGAGGCCAATCTGAGCTGCAATTTCCTGGACCTGTTCATTGCCTTCCCACTCTCCACTCAGCTTTGTTTTAATTTTACGAGACGAGAGATGGAGATGAAACTTTAATGACCCCTGCAGGGAAAACGCTGTTTATTTAACCTGGATTTATCTGGACTGCCCCGCTGATTGCTGGGAAATCTGTCTGGTAATGAGAAAGGAGGAAATAAAGTCCCCTTTAAATGTACCAAAATCATCTTTAACTTTCCTGATTTAACCTTAAACTGATGGTGGAGGCTGAATAGAAGGATTGATTCTCATTAATCCGTCCTTACAGGAGAAGTTCAAGGTCATCGCCACACAAAAGGGCAGATTTGCATAGCTGGAGCAAAGCCGCCCAAAAGAGCTTTTTTGACTTCAGAATTGAAGAAATGCAAAAATGTGAGAGAAGGCATGAGCGCTGCATAATAGTAGGCCATATGGACTCAAATAAAAATCTGTGTTGCCCAAGATTTAGATGAGAATCTGTAAACATCTGCTCAAAAACTGGACTCCTATTGAATCTGGTTCAGAAATGAGGCGTTCTGGAAGTGTCAGGACGGAATGAAGGCAAGAAAGAGCTGAACGCCCAGGAAAGATTGTTGTCATCTAGATGTTTTTTGAGGTGCAGAACAATATGGGACTTCAATTAAGTTCTCAAAACATAAACCCTCCTCTTCACATTCTTTTAAGATGAACTGATTTTATTCTTGACAACAATTGAATTAAAACCAACAACAGTAAAACCTTGAACAAGAGGATGAAAGCACCAGGAAAAGAAAGAAAGCCATCCAGGTCATCACAGTCTAAAGCTCGGATTCGAAGACAGCTGGAATTCATGTTTTTAAATATTTTCTCCCTGCACTTCCTTAATTGTGATGCTTTTCTTTGTTAAACATAAAATAAATCTGAATATATTTGGATTTTTTTATTTGACAAAATATCACATTTGAAGGCGTCTTTTTTGGACATTTCTGACTATTTGTTCATATCCTACATTATGTTTTTAACAAAAAGGTCCAATTAGTGAGTGATGAAAATAAGGAGCTGGGACCATGTGGATGGGTTTGAAGATAATTAGACTGCCACTAAAAGCTTCAGCTGTCACTGATTATACCGCCGACTACAGCTCCTCAAATATCGGCAATACTGTAAAGACCAAGAAATGCATCCTAAAGCTTAAGTTTTATTCCCTGTTGTTGCTGGAGATTGATAGCAGTGGCTGTGAAATCAACTCCTCGAGATAGTTTAAATCGACTCCTTATCACTAGTCGCTAACCCCTGGCCACCAGTCATTATGGAAAAAAATGTATTCTGCAACTAGTTGTTGAGTGGTTGCTAGATATTGTTACTATTGAAATTTGTTGCAGAGACACACCGTGCCGACCTCAAAAAGCTCCTTGCAACTTCTGCTTAGCCCTCTTAACTGGAGGAGGAAGCGAAATGTTAAAAAATTGTACTATATTTTTAATGCCAATTCACATCCGTAAGTAAGGGGCGTGGCCGGAAGTAAGGGGCGTGGCCGGAAGTAAGGGGCCTGCAATTTAATGGATTTCAGAGTTCTACTTTCAGAATTTACACTATATTGCCAAAACACAGACTCGTGCAGTAATTACGACTATGCAGAGTGCAAAAGATTGGCTACATTACATAAGTGATATTTTTACACTCTGGGAGCCTTGTGGGCTTTACATGATTTAGGAAGAAGCACTGAAGTGTCGCAGCAAACTAAGAGTGAGTCACTGCAGGAGCACAACAAGAGATAATTCACTGGGCTGAGAGAAATATTACGAGAACGTGACACTGAAGAGAGTCGGATAGGGACATAAAGAGGTGCTGACTCATTCGATATTAAACAGTGTGTGATTTCTGCCACCAGAGGTCTCTAAAGCAAACAATACAAGATGTAGCTTTGTGATGTTCTAAAGAATTCTGCAAGTCATCATTCTTGAAATCTTCTCTAAAGAAATCAGATGCTGTCTACTTAGTTTATTCTAACTATACAGCCAGAACCTATGTTAACTAATGTAATGTTAATTATTAATTTACCTTATGGGTTGATTAACAGCAAAACTATTGTAGCTAATGTTACATAGTACCAGCCACCGGCCATTCATTCAACACTGATTCCAGAAATATTCCTGTAGGTGTGGGTGTGGGCTCTGTTTGATTTTAGGATTAAATTAGAAGAATCTAACAAGCTGAATAATATGAAACAAAATCATCCAAAAAAGTTTAAAAAAAAGAAAGAAACCAAGCAGCGATGAACTCTACCAAGTGGTGCTCGTGATAGCATACACAGGTCTAACATATGGAGTCAGTTAACAGCACACAGGAGAACCCTATCGGTGTGTTTGGGATCATTGTCATGCTGAAGAATTAAGCTGTTGCCAATCAGATCTCCACCACCAGAGGCATTTCAGCCTTGATAATTTGTTTAAGTGGCTTAGAAAACTGATTTCCTCAGAGAATGATCAGGTACACGGACGTGGCCGGAAAATAAGTGAAAAAGCATCCAATGTCCAAAGAGCTAAAAGACCATCAGAAAGCGCGTGAAGCAATTCGGAAGCAAAATATGGAGAAATAAAGGCTCAAAACTTTTACACAGTCTTGAACATTTAGGAAAGTTCATCATAAGCTGCAGTCATGTGAGTTGAGCCATTCCAATGACAACGATGCTTCTCTAAAGGCACCGACATGAATCCTCTCTAATCCGGAGTCAAACACTGAGGTCAGGTGAAAATTCCATCATCAGTTAATTTCAGAGCGATATTGATGAGCACTCGGTGTCAGCAAATATCCGAAGCCAAGGTCTTGGAAGTGGAAAGTATTGGATCAGGGCATCTAATCTGATTCTGAGTGAAAGATCAGGTGAAAATGTGATCATCAGGAAATCTTTAACATGTCTGCAAACCCACACACACACACACACACTTCAAGTGTTTAGTCGGTTTTTAAAATTGTCATTAATAATTTTTAGCACCAGTCTTGACTGGGCAGAAACCTGTGACAAAGGTGCAAATCAGGTCAGGAAGAACTGGCTGTTTAGACTGAAAACAGTAATGTGAAAAGCACAAACTGCCCTGAAGGTGAACGATTAAATTAGCAAAACACAATTAGAAGAGCCACCAAAAAAAAAACAAACTTATCTGCAAAGAAACCAGCTGGCAGCAGCCTCAGCCCAGCAGTGATTTCCATTAACGTGGATGTCTAATTAATCAACCCTACGAGGAAGCGTGCTGTTACCGTGGGTCAAAATAAACACACTGAAAATAACCCACTGATGCACACTTAGCTACTCTCTGAGAAAACCGCTCCATCAGCTGTTTCATCTTTTGTAGGCTTTCAAATCACAACAGGAGTCTTTCAGAAGTGTTTAGTCTGCGTGGGGTCTTTTATTTTGAAAATTCTCTATTGTGTTCCTATATCTGACTTCCTGCTCTTTGCAAGTTGATGGAAAACAGCTGAGGTTCTGTCTTTAGAGACGTGAAGAGAGGAGCACTTTTAGCATGTGGTGGAAACGTTAGCTGTTATGGTGAGTGGTGAGGTAAGCTCCAGAACACGACGCAGGCACCCTCGCTGTTCTCCCAGGGTCACACGGGTGCTGCAAACTCCACCTGCGTGAGTCTGCTGGTGTCCACTTAGGGCCAGTGGCTGAAACTGGGAGCACGAGGTCCTTGTGCCTGCCGAGTGTTGTTGTATGGACTTCAAAGAATGACCCGTGGTGTCTGCAGCAGTGCGACCCCTTCTTCAGCCTGCTGCTTGGCACGAGTGACCCTGAGAACAGACTGGTTTGTTCTGTTCGCGCTGCTTCCATCAGAGCAGAGTGTTTAGTCTGCACAGGTCCTTTTATTAAAGAATTGACTGGATTTTTGGTGCCGGTCCTGCACCTGGCTTCCTGCCCTCCTCACCTGCTGCTTTGTGCAGATGTCAAGACCTGATGCTCATTTCAACATCTCACAACACAGTGTCACGTCTACTTGTTATCGAGTCCGCACAGAAAGGAGCGACCTTTGAGAATGTGGTTAAATTCCAATATGAAAGCCTGTGTGCACACTGAACTCCTCTTTCTCCCCCAATGTGATCTGATGCCGTACGGAAGGCGAACAAAAAACGATGCGACTTCAAGGACACGTGCCCGGGATTCGTGATGAGGAATGCATTTGATGTAATTGAGGGCTTTGCCTTGGTGATTAGCAGCTGACATGGCCACGCTCCGGCATTCCCGGGTTAATTCCGGCTTAAGCTATTTGCCTTGTCTCTCTCTCCTCTGCCCCTCCCTGAGCCTGGTTCTGCTGGAGGTTTCTTCCTGTTAAAAGGGAGTTTTTCCTTCCCACTGTCGCCAAGTGCTGCTCACAGGGGGTCGTTTAGACTGTTGGGTTTAATCTGTAATTATTGTAGGTCTTTACCTTATGATAAAAAGCACCTTGAGGCGACTGTTTGTTGTGATTTGGTGCTTTATTAATAAAATTGAATTGGTCTTGTGTATTTAACCTGTGGAGGTATTTGGCTATGAAGAGTCCTCCAAAAATCCCAGCATGGATGATGCTGTGCGCCTTCCCCTTCCCCTGACCCCTGACCCTGACCCTGACCCCTGAGAAAGGAGAAACGAACAGAAAAGGAGGTTAAAAGAGCTGAAAATGTAAATTAACGAACTGGAATAAGCCCACGAAGACCCACTTCCTCCACACGACACGCAAAGCCGGAGGGTCGCGGTCATTTGGAAACGTAAATGCAGGTCGTATTTCGGAAATGCAGAAAGGACGGACGCTTACGTTTTGGTTGGAGGACAAGCTGGTCAGATGATGCCAGAACAGTGAAGGCCATCGATAACAAACAAACCAAAACATCGACGATCAGAAAACACAACGAGACGTACAGACAGCGGCTGCAGCGGACACTTTCCATACGTAAACGTTTCATTGTTTGTAACATTCGGGCTCCCTTCAGCTTTGTGTTGCACCTCTGCAGTTCTGATGGTGGAGAACGCTTGCACCACCTACTGTTGACGCTGCCCCCACCTGACAGCAGAGACTCTCTGCAGGCAGAGTCTGAAGTGTGAGCCATCGCTGCTCAGCAGTAACTTCCCTCCTGAGCAGGTGTCACCTACACGCACGGCTGATAACGTTACCAGCATCGCTCTGCAGTTTCACTCTTCAGGTTCCACCATTCTCCTCCACGCCATTTGAAAAATGGCGGCAGACCAAGAAGCAGAAGCCGGACGGCAGTCAGAAGTCTCCACGCAGAGCGAAGCTGTGTGGGTGCAGGCAGGTTCTGGGGTAAGGGGTGGTGTCGGGTTTCAGCAGGGCTGCAGGTAGGACCGACCTGCAGCGGAGGTTTCACTAATAGGTTCAGCCTGGTGGCTTCCAGGAGTACAGCGCAAGTGAGAAGCGGCTGAGAATGAAAACGCTGTTACACAAGAACACAGAGCAGGAACGTCTGCAAGCACGGCTTTAATGTGCAAAGGTCACACACTGAAACAAGTCAAACAAAACTCTGAAAGCAGCAACTGCGTGAAGCTTCGGAGTGCAGCCCTGAAATAAAACAGGACAAGTAAGAAAATGCAGCCGAAGTACTTTACGGGCTTGTAAACATTACAAAAAGTACAAGAAAAGTCATAAAAAGATGACAGATGATGAGGAAAGACCCCCAAACACCGCAGGAGGGTTTGTTCAGTCTGAGGAGCATCTGAGTGGCTTTAAAGTGACGTCAGAGGAGATGATTGCTGGTGGAAGTTAGAAACATGTTGCCAGTCACAGGGGAACATCAGAGGATGAAGACAAGATTTAACATTTAAACTTCGCCACATTAAAAACAAAATAACTGAAACTCACCGTTTTCTCCGCCTGAGGTGGAAAATCCGGTTTTTATTACTTCTGATGGAACATCCGCTCGCTCCGAACAGGTGAGATTAACAAAGATCCCATCAAGGTGAATAAATCCACAGATCCATCCTCATCGATCCGCCGCGTGCGTGCGTGCGGGCGCAGGACGGGGGCGTGGGCGCGCACGTGCACACTCAGCGGGTTTCCTCCACAAATTTAATTAGAAATAAATTTAGGAGAAAAAAAAGGTTCCGAAATCATGAAAAAGAGCACGTGCGTGGTGCACGCACGCGCACGCACAGGTCGCAAACAAGGTGTCCCGACCTGCGCAGAACTCCGCTGGAAAAACGCCAGATTTCACCCGAACAGCAGGCGCACACACACACACGCACGCACACACACCTGCGCGCGCGCACGCACACGTGCCGTCCGGTACCGGACTGAGACCTGTGTGTGTTCGTGTGTGTGCGCGTCCCTCCGCGGAGTCCCGGCGGGAAGCGGCGGATCCGATCCAAACACTTTGAGCCCCGAAAACAGCAAAAAGGAGACAAATATCCCTCCGGCGCCGCGCGCGCAGCTCGCGGGTTATTCCACCTTTCTTTCCTCTTTCCCGTCCCGTCGTCCGCGCGTCTGCTGGTTTATCCCGCTCTTCCTCCTCCTCCTCCTCCTCCTCTCCACCCGCCGCTCTCTTTTCTCTTTTCCTCCACGCGCACACGGCCTCCCTCTCTCGCTTCTTTTTTTTTCTCTACGTCTTTCTCCGCCGCGCTCGCGCTCCACCGTCAAATTTCACTAAATTAACTGACGCGTTTCCGGTCACAGTCTTCAAAATAAGACTCTTACCGTCGCTGTAGAAAAAAAGTAAAACTTTCTTCACGAGGCGCAAAATCAGCAGTTTAATACAATAATTAAAGAAACAAAACAGGAATGAATTCAATCACAGTTAAGATCAGTATAAACATCAAGAGCAGACAGTACAATAAAATCATATTTAGACGATTGTCGATGACTAAAGGATGAAGTGCAGTGCTTTGAGTTTTGGTTTGAAACCTTGTTGCAGAGCAGCTGATGTGATTCAGCTCGGTCACCTGCTGACCTGTGTTCTCATAGCACCATGGGGGGATTATGAGGAGAACTTTCTTCCTCACTGCTTCTTTGTAAATATCATTTTGGGACATTTATTCATATAATAACTCACAGTGAAGGGTGTTGGTATTGATTATACGCAGATGGCTTTTAAAGACTCAAACTTACAGGGAGACCGAAGGGCATTTGGTTAAATCTTGATCTTTAATGAAGTCGCTATTTTCTGCATCTTTTTGCAGCAGTTAAACCTCCACTGACTGGTTTTGCTTGCTTTAATTTATTTCTGAGAAAAGGTTCTGAATTCTCTGAGTTATCCTTGTTCTTCCTCCTCTCCTGCCTTTCTAAATATCCTGGAAACACACCTGGATGGGAGGAGGTTATGTAAAAGAAAAGTTATGTAATCTAATGATCTCATCACAGCTGTTAAACAGCCAGATTTTATTTGTTTTAAATCTGAATTTTGAATCTGAGCAACATCTGCCATCATGGTGTTACAGAAGCAGAAATGCACCAAATAAAGACACCCATCTATGTGCAGCTGCAGAACTGACATGATGAAGAAAATGAGTGAAGACAACAGAAAATCCGTTTATTTATTTATTTATTAAGTTACAGTGGATAAATCAGTGCAACAAAGCATTGTGGGAGTTTTCAGGTTTCCTGTTATGAACAGCTGTCATGTCGCAGTGCTTTATATTGCAGCGTAAGGGCCCTACAATATTAGAGAGAAAAGCTTAACAAGTAGACGATTCCCTCTGAGCAGCACTTGGTGAAGGTGAGGAGGACGAACTCCCTTTTATCAGGAAGAAAGAACGGGATCAGGGTCACCTGATCCAGCTCGACCTAATCTCTAATACAGAGAGGGTCAGTCTCCCAAACCCAAACTGAGAGCTGGTTCCACAGCAGAGGAGCCTCGATGCTGAAGGTGCTGCACTTTTAGAAGCTCAGGAACTGCAGTCTGAGAGCAAAGCGCTCTGCTGGGATTCTGCGTTACTCTGTGAGCGCTTTAAGATGTGATGGGGCTGATCATCTGTGACTTCTGGGAACGAATGAATGCTCTTTTAGTTTAACACGAACATTTTAACCGAAGCGTCACTGCGCTTTTATATTGAAAGGCACATACCTTTACTTCCGTTGTCATCAGGGTGTAAGGACTCGGACTTTATGCAGCTCAACTCACTTCGCATTTCTGTTCACTTTATTTTAATACAACTTTAATCCATCCATCATCCACCCATCTTCCATCCATTCATCCATTCATTCATTCGTTTGATGGTTTGTTATTTTTATGGCTTCAGGAAAGTCTGTAGCGATGAAACGACACCAGCAGCTGGTCTGAAACTGTCAGGTGCTGAAGCTGCTACACACTCAGTGATAATAAAGGAAGGTGAGTGCTGCTGGTGCTGCTGGTGCTGCTGGATGACTGAAGTACTATTAAAAGAAAAGGTAATGCTTAAAACTACTTCAACTACTGCTATTTCTGCAGTTCGTATTGCAGTTACATACATGTACTACACCTTTAGTTACTAGTACTACTTTTAATTCTACATTTTTACTTCAAATGCAACTAAAAACACAATTGCACCGACTTATCCTTCTGTTAGTGGTGCCGCGATCAGCTGAGCTGCAGTCTTTTGTAACACCACAGCGCCCCCAAGTGGGCTCACAAAATACTGCAGCGCATTAAAAGACCGCAACTTTTTCCAGCGTTAACACGTTTTATCTTTTCATCAGAAGATAACCACAATGTTGACTCAAACCTATCAAATTAGATGCCAGACAGTGCTGCTGTAGTCCACCATTGAAAAACAGACCATTTCAGGCACCGACAGCCTTCCGCCACCTACAGTAACCACACTGCAGCTTCTATGCACGTCCTCCCTTAATGCAGCTCAAAGTCAGCCTTAAACATAAATAAATAAAAAAATGTTTTCCGTCACTATCAAATCTCGGGTTTGCTCCTATGAAGATTTTGGGACTCAGTTAATACACAGATGAGAGTGCTGTTTAACTTCCTAAATTATAGGAACATTTCATTAAGTAAGTTTGCATAAAAATAAATTACTTCTAGTCTTTCTAGTAGTTGTAAGTATTCGAGGAATTCATACAGGCACAGTCAAACATTACTTTGGAAAAGCACCAGTGAAGCTGTGATAGGCCTTGGACACAACAGCCAAAACCCCCACAGAACCTCAGTTCCTGGGCAAGTGGCATCATTTCCTGTTGTTGTAATTAATAGCTTTCACAAAAACTACATGATGATTCATGCTGACAAATTATAAGGTAGGAAGTACTGTGAGCAGCTGATTGGACTGATAAAGATTTATTGGTGCATCTTATTTGTATACTCGGACTACCTCGGACTTTACCCCGTTCAGTCCCATTCTGGGATAAAGGGTTAAATATATAAAAAGCTGACAAGTAAATGAGCTTAACTGCTTATCAGTAAGCACGAGCACCTCTATGAGGCAGGACTGAGGCCTGAGAGGGAAGACAATGCAGTGTTCAGAGAAACCCAGGAGCTCCAGGTCAGGCTCTGCAGGCCTCACTCAGCATGCTAAATGCTAAGTGCTAAGTGCTAAGTTTAGAAAAAGACTGAGCAAATCAGATGTGTTTGGAAGGGTTGGCAGGAAAAAGCCTCTTTTCTCATCCTAAGAGAACATGGTGTGATGGTCCTGGGCCGGCGGCTCGGGGTGTTTGAGTTCTTTTTATCTGGTCTTCAAGGCTGACGTCATTTCCGGGTCCAGATGGCCCTAAATGGACAGGAATGGCAGCACATTGCTGTTCACTATTACATTCGGATCAGTCAAAAGAACGAGGGACATGTGAACAAACCACAGGATCAATGTCCTTTGGACAGACAGGGGCAAAGCAGAGCTGTGTGGGTGGCATTCACAGCGCGAGGCGTGGAGGAAACCACACCTCTGCTGGCTGCCAGCATGGTGGAAGAGTGGTGACGAGTGATGCTAAGCTAACCGTGAACTCGTGTAGACAGCCGACGCTTTGCTGACGCAAGAAGACAATGAGCTCAGCTGCAGCTGCGCATGAATCAATGCAAACAGATATTCACATCTTCTGGCCTATGAATCAGACCTGACCAACAGAGTGCTGATCACGCTGAATGTTGTGAAAGGCTTAACATTAAAACAGGTCACTGCTGCTGTCTCGTACTCGGTGACAAGTTCCAAATGTTTTAGACTGCATCAAGTTCTAGTTCTCAGAGGAAAGTTGGAACCTTTTTGTCCAAAATCTGAATGAAATCCAGTGTAAATGTTTTGATGCGTTAAAATTCAAAGTGAGCACAATACTTCTTTTTCGTTATGCTGTCTTTATTTCATTATAACTTCAGACATGTTAAATGCAAACTCGGCTCAGAGTTGGGACATTCGTGGGTCCATCTGAGCTCAGAAAGACGGTCCTGTTGGTCCAACAGCTCAAAGAAATCCTGCCACAAGCGAGTCCTCAGTCATCACTCTGACCTCTGAGCAGCAGGTATCATCCACCTGTCCAGGTGCATCCATCAGCTTTGCTACAGGGTGGAGGGAGGAAGCTGAAGTTTGTAGTAAATGCACTCTGTAGGTGGAGCAGCAGATGGAGGGGGGAGCTGGATCTCCTCGTACTGAAACACAACACGAGCACTGAGTGCAGCAGAACAACCAGCTGCAGCTGCAGGCTCACCTGTAGCTCTGACACTCACCTGTGGAGTCTCCAGGCTGCTTCCAGCTGGAGGCACGTTTACCTGATACCTGCTGATTCTCCTCTTCAGAGACACTGACACACAGCTCAGACCTGCCAACACACCATCAGGGAGTCACTTCATTTACACTCACCACACACACACACACACACACACACACACACACACACACACACTAACTGAGGCACTGCTGCACTGAACGGATTAAAACCTTAAATACTGTGATGAATTATGTGGTTT
Source organism: Apistogramma diplotaenia (assembly GCA_015052665.1). Lineage (NCBI taxonomy): Eukaryota > Metazoa > Chordata > Actinopteri > Cichliformes > Cichlidae > Apistogramma > Apistogramma diplotaenia. The sequence continues at coordinate 2,651 of VOQJ01047586.1, read as the reverse complement.
TCTCTTGATGATAAA
>VOQJ01047584.1:16095-27026 GCA_015052665.1 Apistogramma diplotaenia | reverse complement strand
TATATATGTATATATATATGTATATATATGTATATATGTATATATATGTATATATATATATATATATACATATATGTGTGTATATATATATATATATATATGTGTGTGTATATATATATATATATATATATATATATATATATATATATATATATATATATATGTATATGTATATATGTATATGTATATATATGTATATATATATATATATATGTATATATATGTATATATATGTATATATGTATATATATGTATATATGTATATATATGTATATATATATTTATATATATGTATATATATGTATATATATGTATATATATATATATATATATGTATATATTTGTGAATATATATATATAAAAAGCTCCTTTGTACTGACTGGCTTTCATGTGTATCCATAAAGGGAAAACTTTAATAAAAAGACAATGATTTAAAAAAAAAAAAGATTAATTGGGTGGTGTTGCTTTGACCGAAGGAAAGCCATTTAGCGTACCAGTGATAAAAAGTGACATTTCCGGGGGTTTGCTGGTGATAAATATTCAACATTATGTAAAGGATCCTTTAAAATGTGTCCACTTTAAAAGCACGTCTGCTCGTTGAAAAGTCACTAATTGCCTACTGATATTGTTTGACCAGCACAAGTGTCACACACACCCTCACACAGGTTGTCCTCGATCAGAACGTGCCAGCACTGTGCGGCAGCTACACACAACGCGACATTGGCTAACTTGTCAGTGTTCATTGCGGTTGGCTTGATGAGTAGTGCACTGGGACAGCCAATTTACCCAAAGTGTTCATGCCAAGTGGAGGAGCTTGTGCGATCAGCCACAAGAATTAGCCCAAGATGCTATTAAAGGAGACACTAATCCGCGGTACACTTGACCACACATTCAGCCCTCAGCCATCACGGTGCTCAGATAAACTAACCACAAGGTCAGAGCTGCAGCAGAGAGCAAGTGAGCGACTTCCTGACATGAAGGGCTCTGGAAGTCTGAGTGTTTTTTTGAGTCCCACTGGCAAAGAGCAGCTATACCTTTATTATCGCTCTGAAAGCTCACAGCCCAGAAGCAACCCTGTAGGCCCCCCCCCCTAATGTTTTCAGAGATGCTGTCCAGCTTTAAAATGGAATAAAAGAAAGAAAGATGCCCATACTTCCTCCCAGGTGGTCTCAGCTCATGTTCTGCAAATGTGTATCTTTGATGCTACATACATTTAGTTTGCTCGCCTCCTCTTCTGCATCCTCGCTTTGTGTGCCCCTCCTCTCGGTGTCTTGATGGGAGTTCCGCCGAAGCGCACTTAAGCAGATGTTCTTCCTGCAGGAAAAAAAAAATCAATTCCACCGCCGGTGCAAGGATGCGATAACGCTCCACACCGAATATAAACCTGTCTGCCGCTTGACAATTTGGTTCCAATTAAACTATTTATACACGCCGTATTTTCAGGGGTGAGGGGACCGCTTTGAGGCATGTCTTCTGATGAGATGTTCCCCCACATTGGCTTGGTCTTGTCTTCAGTTATGTCATATTTTTGTTTTTGCTTGAGATTAGGTTGAGTGAGCGCTGGCACGTTCCGGGGCGAGTGGGAGTGGAGAGGGTGCAGAGCGAGATTGGGTGCACACGAGGCCGAAGAGGCGCCGCGGCGGTGACCACGTTAGGCTCCGCTTGCCGTAACGAGGGAGTGCATATTTTAGTATAGATCTCTCGTTCTGATTCATAATTTGTCGCCCTCGCTGAATGCAAAGGAGAATTAGCCTGCACCATCACCCGTTATCAAGGGAGCGCTGTTAAATACCATAATTTGAGCCAATTTGAATACTGTTACACACCCAGACAGTTCACTCTTCAGTGATTTTTTGCGGTGTTCCAGTTTCAGCTACAGCCTTTCCAATCCCTTCATTATGTCAGGTCATTTATATTCTCATTCTCTTTTCCCTCTGACCTGCTCATTTCCATAATGCCTGTCCTGTTTGAGCCGCCTCTGTGCCAGCCGATACATATGCATGACGTTAAAAAGTGACACAGATATTGACAAAAGAGAGTTCGAGCGCCATTAGAGGGATGAGACAGCGCTCTTGTCGTTGCTTTGACCCGGCGAGAGCCACTCGGCGCCGCGGCCGCTTCATCTTCGCCCGGTCCCTGGGGTCGCATGCTCCCTGGGTGCCGGGGCTGCAACTGACTCATTGCTCTTACATCGGCCTCACAGACATACGAGCTGATAGCCATTTGTCTGCTTTTTCTGTCCCTCTGACAGCACGCCTGTGTGTGTGTGTGTGTGTGTGTGTGTGTGTGCGTGCGTGTTGTGTGTGAGCTTTCAGAAAGACAGATAGAGATATATAGATAATCTGACAAGCAGAGAAAGAGATGGGCGGGAGGGGGGAGATGGAGAGAAAGTGAGTGATCGAGGCGGGTAATGCATTTTGTGGGTTTATCTGATTTGTGTGTTGGTGTGTGTGCTCCTATTTTTGTTTGTGTTTCCATGTGAGCGCTGCGTCTCGCTGACGTGTCTCTGACGCCTTCCCGTCGCTCTGACTCACGATTTTTTTCCTTCTGTCTCTGCTGTTGCCTAGAAGATGACCCCTTGCAGCCGGTGACCTCCGACGAGACGGTGCCCGCGGGGGGCACCGTGATACTGACCTGTCGGGTGGCAGAGAGCGACAACTCCTCGCTGCAGTGGTCCAACACTGCGCAGCAGACCCTGTACTTCGGAGAGAAGAGAGGTGAGAGGAGAAGCTATCAAAGTGCAGTCAGGAACAAATCACAGTGTTCAAATTCTGCTCATTTACTTTGCTAAATGTGTTTTGGACTCTCGACCTTTTAGTGCTCGAGTTGCACCAAAGAGTGACACAAAACAGAGTTTCTGTCATCACTTCTTATTTTGTGGTGTTTTTGCCAGCACAGCCTGACACCTGCGTTTCAGATACTTTCATATAAAAGCCTTACTTCCTCTGGTTTGCTTCCAGTACTCTTCAAAAAGATTCTCTCAGAAGGATGTTTCCTTTCTAAGCGCCTCTTTAGCACCGTGTTAGCTTTAGCCAGCGTCTCCTGACGGATGACTCTCAGACTGGAGGCTGTTAGCATCCCCCTGTCCAGCTGTCCGAGCCAAAAGACACTCAGGTTTTGTTCCATTTGAAAGCGGATTATTGTTATTTTTATTTTTTCTTGCACTGATCAGGCTTATAGCCAGAGGAAAAAATTTCAGCACGGTGCGTGCGTGCGGGGTGTTAGCATTAGCATGCTAATGCTAATTAGCAAGCTAATACTAACCGCTGGGCCGGTGAAATCCTCAGCCCGGCAAAGGCGCAACGCCAGCCGATCAACCGCTGGCTCGAAGCCTGCTGATGTTTACTTTGAGAAAATTTCTTTATACAAAGTACTCAACAACAATTTGTGCAACTGCATATTGTGATAATAACACATGTTGCGCTGCTGCTTCTGCCGCTGTTAGCTTTTGTTGCGTGCTGGTGAAAGTGACTGTTGTTGGATGCAAACTGCTTGTGTGATTTTAGGACACTTAAGCCTCGTTAGCTGGCACATTGTTAGCTTATAAGCAGCTGCTGTTCGGCGGGCTCGTGTCAGCGATCCAGAGACGGGAGAGTCGCAGTTCTTCTTCTCCGCTGACAATCAGTAATATTTTTCATGTGTTAGAGCCCTGACTTCAGTTGAGTAGATGAGGCTCAAGGTGAGGGTCAGGGACTCCTTCTCTGAGGATAGAACACAGGTACGATACCTCATATCTTGCAGGTATTGCAGGTGCAGGCACAAATATGTCTCTCCACAGCAGCATACGAGTTCTCTTCTTCCCCACCTTCGCCGTGGCCAGACACATTAAACATGAGATACCCTTTTCTTTAAAGGTTTGGAAGTGCAGGTAACATCTAAAAAAATCACCTTTACGTAACTGTCCATTAAAGATCAGATGACGAAAAACCCGAGATGCCATAAGAAAAAAACCCAAATGTACTTCTAACAGCATGTATCAGTTTTCCGTGGGTAATATCATTGTTCGAAGGAGGCTGTAAAACTGATATCGATTCAGACTTCTGGATCAGAAGGAAAAAAAACTTTAGACAACACTTCACACAGTGCGATCCATTATTAATGACTCGGCGCACAGTGCTTCCTGATGCACGAGTGAAACACTTCAAAAAGTCAAAAAGAAAAAGCTTCACTTCTTTCCTGTTTTCACTCTGGGAGAGGCAGGACACTGTTTGAAACCTCGGTTTCAGAAGGTGTATATGGAGGTAAATGCAGCTCAGATTATCTTAACTGGCAACATGCAGCTCCAGTCCATTCCCATTCCACGATGTGTCATCGGGAAGAGACGGGAATGGCGTGAAGTAACACACACATCACCAAAAGAAGAACAATTTGTGGACTTTATGAGTTTAGTTGAGCAGATAACAGAATAACCAGCTACACACACACACACACACACACAGATCAGTAAGTCACTGAACCTGTGTAAAAGCCACTTTAATGGCGCTTTATAACATAAAGTAATGTCAGAAGTTTCGATCTGCACTTTCCTCTGTTACCCATCAGAGATGCATGTGAGAACAGGCATTAAACGGTCTTTAGCCTTCCTGCTCCGGAGGACGCTGTGATGTCTGATTGTGCTCGTATGAGAATAGCAGTTAATTCTCTGGTGAATTCACAGCAAACGAGTGGGCGTCATGTGTCCTGCCTCCAGCCTGCTGCACTCAGGCGGCTCCCTCACCTAAAACACACACAGATTCCAGCAGGGAGGATGCCTGTGAGATGTGCTGCCTGCTGCACATCTGAGAAAATATTACTGCAGACAGTCACAGCCTACTGTGTGTAAAAGTACACAAACAACCACAAAAAACAACATAGTAGGAACTTGGAGGGTTTAAAGCTTGTGGACGTGCCTTCGACAGATGGCTGCGTTTTACATTCTTCAGGAACTTTGCTGAAATGCTTCGCTGAAATGCTTCGCTGAAATGACCCCTGGAAGTGAATTGAACAATAGCATTTCAGTCACTCGTGAATACATTTTGGGTGCATTTGCATATTCTGTTAGATCACCTGGATATCTGATCTTTCCAAGACGCAGAAGCAGCCTCAGCAGATGCAGATGTGTATGTAGATCTCTATTTTCTATGCTATAAAAAAGGAAAAGGAAAGCAGAGCATATTAGTTCAGTTTGAATTGGGTTTTTCTTTTTGGGGTGTGTGTATGTAATAAAGATGTCTCCTGCTGCAGTGCTGTTGAATAAGCCACCATAATTACTTTGTATACACGAGGTCAAAAGCTTTGTTCAAGCCTCGACGACATTAGGAGACTGAGATAGCAAACAACATATTATTGTGATATTGCACGGTGCCAAAAGTGCTCAGTAAGTGCAACAAATAAAAACTGAGGACATAAACACATTTCGGAGGAGCTGAAGTGCATATATGAAGAAAATCTGTTACTTTTTAAGAAAAACTGTCACCGATTTTAATAACCATTTTGTGCCACTTGATGGGCTAACTAGCTGGTGTGCCGGCGTGGCTTTTAATGACATCTTGACAAGAGACCTCCCACTCAATGGTACAGTTATAAAAAAACAGACCTCGCATTTAAAAAAAAAAGGGGGGGGGAAGTGGTGCTATTGGTGTGGGGAAAAATGACACTGTAAACAAGGAGTGACATTAAATTTTGGTTCTTCCTGTTGACTGCGTTGGCTCCAACTCGGGGTTCAAAACATTTCAGCAGTGAAAAGGAGCACAGCGGCTAGTTGGAGCATAAAGGCAGCACCATTAGTCGGCTCCGGCTGTAATGAAAAGTTTCTTTTTTGTGTGTTTGACATTATGACAGAAAATACTGCCAAAGTGACGGTTCAAGACAAACAGAGCAGAAACTTGCAGAAATTTTATCCGAAACTTTCTTGCAGTCGGTCCATTTTCTGTGGTCCGGCATCACAGAGCGGACTTGGCACTCGGGGGGTGAGAAATGGAGAGAGGTGTGCAGATGGAAGGAGGGGTGATGGGACGGTTGGGGGATTACAAATAAGGCCGACGAGGGAGACGGAAAGACCCCCGTTTGCAGTGATACACACCTAACAGTGGAAGTCGAGTAATTGAGAGATGGAGCTGGAGAATTGCGAGGGTAGAGATGGCTACAGGCTGAGGAGTTTTCATTGCAGAGGGCCAGACTTCTTTCCAACAAATAATTTGGAAAACAGAGAGAGGCCGAAGAGAGGTGGGGAAGGGCAAATTGAGAGAGCAGCGAGTCTTTACTCCAGATGGAGCTTCAACCGCAGCGTGGAGATTGAAGATAGAAAGCGAGGCTCTTCTCTGCAACGATACAACACTTGCAGATCGAACCCCTGCTTGGGAGGGAATTGAGACGAGTATTGGAGGAGGAGGTGGTGATGGAATGGGAGAAGCAAGCCAGTGTAACAGCCCGCTACAGTGGATTAAAAAGCAGATGTGGGGAGATGGTGGGGCCTGGGGTGTGTGAGGGGAGATCAGACATCAGCTCTTCAGCCACGTCTTCTTTTTTTAAAGTGCAGCAGATGCAGGAAGACAGAGGGAACCATGAGGCTTTTGTCTTTTTAAAAGAAAATACAGCGGAATGGAGGTATTGATAGAGTAAGATTACGGATAATGATGCAAGGCAGGATGGAGAGTGGAAACAGAAGACAGCGGTTTGATAAGAAGAAGGAAAAGCGAGCAGAGATGAGAGAAAATGTTGACTTTTATCAGATGTTAACAGCGATGGAAGCAGTGAAAGGCAGTGAGGCCACCTTTTTACATGAAGCACAAGGACGTGACCTCGGAGCAGCGACTGGAGACTTTTCCTTTGTATGGAGTATTTGAAATTCATCGTTTCACCTCCTACTGTACGTCTAAAATACGAAGAGTTTTGCTAAAATACTGGTTCTCATCATTCACTTTAATGACCTAAACTAAGCTAAACTGCTAAATGATGCTTCCAATTGTTTCTGATTCAAATCGTGACATCCTAATGTATGTTACAGTGCTGTGCAAAAGTCTTGAACCAACCTTCGTTTCGTCATATTTTGCAAAATGGGAAACCGGTGCAGGAATGCAAAGCAGATCTGGTGTGACTCCAGTGGGCATCAACATCATGAACTCTTTTAGGAGGCGTTTGTGTAATTTTGTTGTGGGCTCTAAGGAGGCCAAAGCATGACTGACGGTGTCCCGTTGTGTGTGTTTCTATCCGGGTGTGCTCTTACTGCATCGTTGCATTTTGTCCTCCACTTGTCCAGTTTCCTCAAACATTTAACAGACACGTCATGCTGAGATGTGCCAAATTTTCAGCTAATAGCTCTTTGGGAATCAGCTTGTTGGTGCAAAAGTAATATTTTATGCCTGTCAAACTGTGTTATCTTTGGCATTTTTTTGTAGATTCAACAACAACAACAACAAAAAAAAGAGGGAATAAATTCTGCTTGTAACCCAACCTGTCCCTTTGATGCACTCCTTTCTAATCCCGTTCCCCTGAAATTACGAGACAGTCTGGCTCTTTGGAAGCAAAATATGAAGACGTGAGGGGCGGCTCAAAATAGTTTATGTTTGCATGTCAAAATAGTTTCAAAACCTCACTTTTCTTCCTTGTTTGTTACAGTAATTTCTGAAAATGTTAATGTTTTCTTCGTTTTGGCATCTTAAAAAAAAAAAAACTTTCTTGGTGGTTTATTATAATTGTTGATCCAAGAAAAGTCAAAGGAAGATCAGGCAGCTTAAGGAAGTTAATTTAGAGCACGGCTGGCTCTCAGAAGTGCAGTATGGTGGAGGGAAGTGACTAAAACTTCCCCAGTTTCCTACTTTGGACATGATAGATGGAAATGAAGCAGCGAGTCATCTATGCAGTTGGCCCAAACAGTCAAGCGCAGGCAGCGCACTTCAGAAGTGAGGCAGCAAGACGCAGACGGATGAGAGTGAGGAGGAAAAGAATAAAAAAGGGGGGGGGAAAGATTTCGATGATTGAGGCTAAAATAAATAAATAAATAAGAGGAGAGGAAAGGAAGATGAGAAGGGGGGACTGAGAGGAATCAGAACTCCTCACCAGCATGTTTCAGCAGAGCGCAGCATGCGGCGGGCTTTGTAGCGGGAGGGAGGGCGGGATGAACGAACAGCGTGGCGAGCGATGAAAGAAGAAGCACAAGAAGCAGAAGAAAGGAGGAAGCGAATGATGAGTGACAACTCCTCACAGCGACGGCCACCACACAGCCGACTGTCGAACTGCAGAAACTGTTCTGTGACAAAATCTGAGCCGGCAAAGGGGGGATAATCAAAGATGGAATGATGGATGTTTGTTTTTCTCTAAACAGGTATCCCTATTAAAGTAAAAGCCTTGCTGCTGATGCATACATGACAGTAGTGCAGTCATTAAAGCAAGCAGAAGCACAGGAGGAGGGGCGATAAGGAGGCAGAGTGGTGGATGTGACACCGTGGAGGAGAACTGGGCTTGTAAAAATGATACGGGGGGAAAAACTGGGGCCTTGACTTTAATTCATAGATGCATTCTTATTCACAAGTAATGTGAAAAATGAAACATCGGAGCCCCTGCTGTGATATATGAGATGTTGATGTTGCCGGCATTATCACAGGGTCACATCAATTCAATCCAATTCTCCACGGCGGATTGAAAGCTCAAGCTGATTTTTATCATTAATCACTTAGCCAAAACCATTGATATCAGTTAAATTTGACCCTGATTTGCACAGATGAGAGGTGATACAGACAGGAAGAGACACAGAGAGGAGAACAGAGTAGGGACACGTTTCAAAAAAAAAATAGAGAAATTAAAAATCTCTTTCAAGCTACATGGAAGAGAAAAAAAAACCCCAAAAAAAGAACAAAAGTGAGGAAAACCAGTCTGCTTCCAATGGAGCAGAGCTAATGAGAGCTCTGCAGCTATAACAGCCTAGATAAAGATGAAGCAAAACAGGAAATTAATTGTTGAGGGACATAAAGCCCAGTTGTGTTTATTAAAGCAGATACAATTACTAAAAAATGCTTTTTGCAGCTAATCCTGTCCTGCAGTAATCCAAGCGTGAACATTTAGTGCAAAGAAGCCTGTCACTCCACGGTGTGAGGAAATGATCTGATAACTGCAGCCAGCACAGGATGTTTTGATACATTTAAGGCCTTCATTTGAGATCATTTATTTTAAGACCCTTTTAAGGACCCACAGATACCCTGGAGGGAACATGTGGGAGTGGATGGATGGATGATGGATGGATGGATGATGGATGAGGGGAGAAAAAATACCTTTTGCTGCTAATAGAAGAGATTAGACAGCTATGAGGAGACAAAATGAAACCAAACACTGAACTGGAGATAGTACAAACAAGTAAACAAACTCAATATTTTGCTTTCAGCTCATTTTTCTATCAAAAATAAGCATCAAAGTCGATTAATTTAGTACATGTGTGAAGGGTCTCTCATGCATTTCTTACAGCAGCTGCACACTGAGCCCACCCTGGCTCTGTGGAGCTGGAACATGTCAGCAGGGCCACGAAGGCTCGTGTATCTGTGGGGAAACGACACGAACCTGTGAGGATCCTGATAATACGTTTTCATGCTTTATTCTTCATTCTGAAACTCCAACCTCTGGGGGACCCTGGCATCGTTTTCCCGCAGTACAGTGTGACATCTTTGGGATTAAATAAGTTTTATAGTAAACGAGGAAAATCCCCCAAAATTCAGACAAAAATTAACAATTTTAAAGTGAATAAAAATTAGCTCAGAGGCAGAATTTCCAATAAACTCACACAAGAGTGAGAGTTTATAATATTCTCTCCGTGTTTGCTCTGGTGGGGGTTTCTGTCCTGCAGTCGTTCTCTCCAGTTTGCTCAGTTTTGTGGTTCCAGATCATATTTTTCAGCTTTGCTTTGGGTGGAAACACCTGCCAGGTTTAACGAAGGACGGAGCCTGCTGTAGGTGATTACTGTAACATTACCAATAAAATACCAAAAATAAGATTCTTACATTAAGTAAGAGCATTACATTGTAATATGATCCCCAAGATATAGAAGTTTGCTGGAAGGAAAATGCATTAAGCTCCATCACTTGTTGCGCCGCTCATCCGGCGACCTGTCTCTCCAGGAGCCGCAGTCCGGTGGGGATGCAGTGCCGCATCAGCCAATCACACGAGCTCTTTGTGCAGGAATTTAAACTGCACAAACGATCCAGAGACGCAGAAGAAAGTGGTCGCATGAAGATAAATCCCTGCCATTAACGCAGGCGGAAGCGTAATCGCACAGTGCGCCTGAACGCTCTGCCTTTGAGCTCGTCTCGCCACTCGCTTTTTTGGCGATTCGCTTTCAGTTTATTCCTTTTTGTTCAATTCTTGGGGGATTTTAATTGAAATATCACGACACGGATTTAATCGCGTGAAGATCTTTTCGTCCATTGTTGCGTTTGAAGGCAACAATTTTGATCTTTTATCATGTGAGGCAGAAAAATATCACAACAGGAACGTGTTGCTTTTACATCAGCTCAACTTTAGACACTTTTCCACTCAGTTTCATCATAAAGTTGTTTTTTTAGGAGAAATTTCATTATTTTGTGAGGAAATGAGCTCGTAACTAACCTTAAACGCGCTGTGAGTCACAGACGGAGCTGAGCCGCACTTGAACGCCACATTGAAACCAAACGCAGCGTCTCGAGATGATTTCGTACATTAAGCACAAACTCCGAAACGCGTGCTGCGTGACGTAAACAAAATCACGAGGATCCATCTTGAAAGGATTATATGACAACAGAACAAATTAGACACTTTATGTTTTACGTGTTACCCAACGATTAACTTTCAGCTGAAGAAATAAGGATTAATAGGGGTATTTCATGTGGCTGGTTGCTGATTTAAAAAAATAAAACTGTGTGTGTGTGTGTGTGTGTGTGTGTGTGTGTGTGTGTGTGTGTGTGTGTGTGTGTGTGTTTGGGGGGGGGTGT
>VOQJ01047584.1:3566-13894 GCA_015052665.1 Apistogramma diplotaenia | reverse complement strand
CTACATCTAAGTCAGATGCCTGAACCACCTCAACTGGCTGCTTTCAGCCCCGCCCTCCCTGCATGTGTCCGCAATCACCCAAAGCTCATCGGTGAGGGTTAGGGGCGTAGATGGACCGGTGAACACTCCCTCTGTCGATCTCCCAGCTGATCCAGATCCAAAGACTTTTCCTTTAAACTAGTGATGATGAATCATGAGGAAATCCTGCCCTTATAAAAAGATGATGACGATAAAGAACTGCACCAAGTGAAAACAATCTCACTTTACATGAACCTGATGTTTTGACTTAAAAATCTTCAGGTTAACGGCAGCGTGCAGACGTTCACAAGCAGCAGGCTGATAGTGACAGCTATCAGCCTGCTGCTTCATTCTTCCTTTTTAACGCTTGTGGACAGGCTGCCAGCAGGAGCAGCGTCTCCTCTGGGCTCTCAGGACGTGTCATTGGTCAGTGTTATTTGGCAGAAATCCCCAGTGGACATTTTCCGCTGCTGTAAATGCTACACGGGAGGATTTCAGTGGCATGTTGCTTGAAGCCAAAACACCGGCGGGAACATTTCTCTCTCGTGTTTCAGCTGGAACTAATGCCTCCTTGCTTCAGCTCGCACCACCGTGGGCAAAGTTTACTTCATCTTGCTCAGTTTCCCTCTTTCCATTGATTTAGCATACGTTCATGCTGCTGCCTCTAAATTACTATGTTTGAAATGTGAAGATGGGGTGAGAGGCACGAGAGGCAGAAAAAGTCACCGGGAAGGACGGGAAAGTAGATTAAACAGAGCGGCGTGTGTGTTTATCAAGCATTTCATAGTTGGCGCACTGATCCAGGATCAATTGATGCTCTCAGATCAGTGGGGACGGTATGATCAAGGGAAGCCTGCGGTCACTGAACTCAGATCAGCTGCTGGTTAGGACAGATAATTAGGGAGCTGGAACAAATATTCAGAAACAGATGGCGGGACGGGTGAGATGTGTGGGAGAAAGACGGGGGAAGAGAGGCTGTCTCTTTCCATGACAGTGAGCTAAATGCCTAGAATGTCAAACTAAATGGGAAGGACTGATAACCAGGAAAGCTGTGAGGGAGGCAAGAAGCAGAGGTGAAATGCTGATTCAGTTTAAGTCAAAGGGGGGGGCACAGAAATATACAACATATATATGTGTGTAACTTTCCGGCAACAACACAGATTTCTCTCCTGTTGTGCCAATAAAGCAAATTTGAATCTGAGCGAGTTCTCGGCAGAGTGGAAACTCGGCTGGAAATAAATTTAAAAAAGAAGCTTGGATTTACACTCGGTGTGGGCTGTGAGAGACAACCCCGATCCCCCCACCCCCCACCCCCACCCGAATGTTTGAAGTTGAAAGAGCATGAGAAAGATTGAGGGAGGAGGAAGAGGAGGAGGTGGAGGAAGGAGACGTGCAGGCGAAAATAGCTGCTGTGACCAGATCAACAGTCAGACCTTTGGGGAGTATCAGCGCTCCAGTTTGAGGGGCAGACAAGAACCAATGTCTGATCACACACACACACACACACACACACACACACACACACACACACACACACACACACACACACACATCATCATCATCATCATATTCAAGATCTTCCACTAACAAATGGAAGCAGCCATTTTTAACTTCCCTGCTCACTTATCCCTCTACTTAACAAACTTCAATCAGCTAACAGGCCACTTTGAAGTGACGACAGACTTGAATAATTAGAGAACACTGAGGAAGAGAAGTGCTAGTGATAGGAGAGTACAAACATGGAAAAAAAATAATAATGGGAAGACAAAATAAAGCTAAGAAACAATGAAAGAAAAGATGAGATGATAAGGCCAGTGGGAAATGTATTATTATTTTTTTTAATTTGCAAATATTTCTATTCTTCTTTCTGGCCAATTTCGCCACAGGAGAAATGCAACAAAGAAGGAAGAGGCAAAATACTGTAGAGAAGTGCTGGTACAGGAAGCAAGGGGGGGATTATTTATTTAGAATTGTTTTCTATCCTGTATTGCCTCCAGGGAGAAAGGAGAAGGGTTAGGAAAAGAAAAGGTAGATAAAAAGAGAGAAATCGCAAAAGCGGGAGAGGAAGGATGCTGCCAGAACAGTTTCTGTTAAACACACAGGTAAGGAAAACATGCTTGCGGCACACACAGAAACAAATACAGTAAAATATAGAAAAAATACAATGTCCTGCATACTCGCATGCACGTGTAGGAAAATACAGACTTATATAGTGTTATAATAAACACCAAAGGGTTGCATGTGCTAGTGGATGCACATTCAGGTAAATAAGAGATGGCAGGTAGGACTGCTAATTTGGTTGGATTGATACTCCCGCCCCACCCCCACCCCCATCTCCCAACCCCAACCCAACTGGTGCAGGCCTGAGATCTCCTCTCTGCACATCACACACAGTCTAATCAGCCAAGACAACTTGAGAAAATATATATTTTTGTGTCTCAAGCATGGCTAACAACACATTAGGGGAGGAAAATTTTGTCTTCCCTTTTGTTTATTCTCTACCTCTTTTACAATGGAAGGCAGGGGGCCTTCTCGATAGAGAACAGCAGAAATGGTGCCACATTTATTTCATTGGTTTAATTAAAATGTCACCATAAAGTGCCTGTATTGTGGAACTTGATACATCCATGAAAAGGAAAAAGAAAATGGGCATAACAGCGGAAGTGCAAATCTCTGACAATTCACAGGAATTGTAGGCAGCATGCTAAACTAACAGGAACAGCTGGGAATTTAGATAGAATTGTGATATGTGACGGAGCTTGGGATGAGCCGACCAAAGAGGTGAGAATTCCTGCTTAGGAGTGGGGCTTTTTTGCCTTCCACACTGTGTGGATTTTGACTGTGATTGATTGACAGTTTCTTGTAAACTCAGAAGAGGTTTGATCACCAATTTAATCATTCACAAGTATGCTGCAAATTGTTTATTTTGTAACCACTATAATGGACACAGTTTGACATCTTCAAATTAAAAATTCACGGAAAATTAAGAGTGCTCACTAAATAAAATCACTTTTTGCATACTAATCTTGAAGTTTTAAAATTTTAGGAAAAATACGTTTTTTGTCACATATCTCACATGTTTTTTCAAACCTGGTAATCTTGATAGTGACCTTTTGTCAAGGAGAGGCTTTCACATGTAAACAAAAGTGATTGTGATCTGGTATGTGACTGCTTGATTGTCTTTAGATGGGAGAGGGACCGCTGTCTTGGAAACAGCTGAAAAAGATCTTCCAGTGAGAAGATGACTGAGAAGAAAAGACGGGCCCCCATCCCTAAAACTGGGGTGACAATACATTTATTGCATGGTTTGGATTATCACTGAAGGAGACAGTGGAATAGTTTCAAACCTTGTTCCTCCAGGGAAACATAGCTAAGCCTGGTCTGGATGCAGAGGTTTACTCTCTGCTGAAAGCAAAGGATGCTGCCTTCAGGTCAGGTGACTCACAGACACTCGGGAGGGCCAGAGGAGAGCTGACTGTTGGCATAAAGAGGGCCAAAGCTGCAAATGCTAGAAGATCCAGGGACTCTTCTCCCACGATCCACGGAGCATGTGGGAAGGCATCAAGTGCATCACAGACTATAACCCCAGACATGCACAATGCCCCAGGGACTCATCTCTGCCTGACCCACTCAACAGGTTCTACACCCGCTTTAATGACTCCACCACCCCCTCCACAGTGTGACCCCAGCAGACGTGACGAGGATTCTACAGGGGATTAATCCTCACAAACCTGCTGGCCCGGAAAATATCCCTGGGCAGGTGCTAAAGGACTGTGCAGACCAACTCTCTGGGGTGTTGACAGACATTTTTAACTCCTCCCTCACACAAGCAGCTTAAATCTGCCACCATCATCCTGGTCCCCAAGAGCTCCACAGTGACAGACCCGAATGACTATTGGCCAGTAGGTCTCACCCCGATAGACATGAAGTGCTTTGAGAGACTGGTTATGGCCGACATCAAGGACACCATTGATATCACTGTGGACCCACATCAATATGCATACTGGAGGAACCGGTCCACAGATGATGCCATCTTCTCTGTTGTTCATACTGCCCTCACCCACCTGCAGTGTAAGTGTCCGTATAGTCTTTGTAGACATCACATCAGCCTTCAACACCATCATACCACAGAACCTGGTGCAGTGCAGAGAGAACAATCTCTGCATCAGTGTGACGAAAAAAAGGAGATGATCATGGACTTTAGAAGAGCCAGACATCCCCTCCTCTGCCTGGACATTGGAGGTCCTGTGGTGGAAGTGGTCCCCGGGTACATGTATAGGTACATGGGCATACATACACCTGAGTCATCAACACTTCCAGTCTGGTGAGGAAGGCACACCAGTGCCTCTACTTCCTCGGGAGGCTGAAGCACGCTGGACTAGGAAGCTCAGCCCTCTCCTCAATTTACAGGTGTGTGGTGGAGATCATCCTGCATTATTGTGTGGCTGCTCTGTGGCAGAGATGAAAGCTCTGCAGAGGGTGGTGAAGGCTGCACAGAGGATTGTTGCTGTCATCATCCCCACCACCACTGACATTTACACCAGCAGATGCAGGAATAGGGCCACCTGCATTGTGAAGGACCCCACACACCCAGCACACACACTTTTCTTTTTTGTTCACCTCCCCTCAGGCAGGAGGCTGAGGAGCATGAAGAGCAGGATCACCAGACTGAGGAACAGCTTCTTCCCTGAAGCTGTAAGACTGTTGAACTGTGGTGGAGCTGTGCAGCTATATTGTTCTCCCTCCATCAATCCTTGCACACACTCGTGCTGCAAAATCCCCATTGTTGTTCAGTCATCACTAAGTACTTGCACGAGTAGAATGTGATGACCAGTGAGTTTACTAGTGTATAACACTGTTTCTAAAAAGTGACAGGAAATGTTGACCTAAAATAAAACAGCAATAACTAAACCATGTGTACAGTGTGTGATGTTTATCACTTGATGATGCAGCAAGTGCTAACAGTGTTGTCCTTTATTTAAAATAGTATTATTATGAAAATAGATTTGGACAATTTCCATATGGGGCTGTGGGGGAGGGAATCTGTAGAAAAGCACAACACTTCCTGGACTTCTGAGCAGTTTTATTTTCTTTTAAAATCAGCAGCATTTGCAGAATTCTAGACTCTTGTTTATATTCAGCAAAAAGTACAACATATTTCAGTTCAAACGTAAATCACAGGAATAATGAGAGAGACACAGAAACATGCACATGATATCTCAACATTGTCTACTTTGCTGCACATTATATGTAATTCATCCATGAAAAAAAAATCTCGGTTTGCAGGAAACAACAGGAAACTGCTGTATACCTCACATATAGAGATGACTGATCTGGATTGCCACGTCAGACTGATAACAAACTTGTTAGTGAGCATTGTTCAAAGGCAATTGCTGCAAATAAACTCATTAGTGTTGACAGGGGAGATTTCCGTGGAGGTCTAGCAGCTTCAGGCTTAGCAGCCAGAAGGCACAGCACTGCATACAGAGATAAGCTCTGTAAAATAATCTGGAAATTTCACTGCAGAGCTGTTACCTGAAGAAAAAAAAATAGATAGATATATATAGATATATACACACACACACACACACACACGCACACACACACACACACACACACACACACAAACACAAATAAATAAAAAAATATATATATAAATACTTATGTATATTTAATGTCCTGGAGCCCTGTGCAGTAAGGGTTTTGCAGTCCTTGATAATGTATTTGTTTGATCAGCATGTGTGTACAGTTATCTCTTTTTCAGTTATGAAGGCACTAATTTTCTCTCTCCCTGCATGAACGCGGTACATCTGTGTTCACTCAGTACTGATACGACAGCACTGCTTTCTATTTTGCTACTCGTCATTTTCCATAAAAAAACACTTCAGCTGTCTTTTTTCTTCCTTCATTCCACTAACAACTTGAAACCAAACACATGCTATACTCAACATTTAGAGAATAATTAGTCCGTGACTCATAATTAATGATTGGTAAATTAAGTATAGTAAATATTAAATTATTAGACCTAGTAAATATTAAATGCCAGTTCATTTGACTAAAAATACAGGAAAGTGAGAAGACTTAAGAACACACTGATTGGATACATGGTTTTTCAGGTCAATAAAAAAAATGTGGATAAACTGGAACATTACAAGGTGTTATATTTTCATTTTGAGTAAGGTAGACAGATGTAAATTGTTATAATAGTGATGTAGTGGTAAGCACTGTTACCTTGCAGCAACACGGTTCCTTGTTTGAATCTCCTGGTTGTCCTGAGCCTTCCATCCATCCGGTTGGGTGAATTTGCATTTTCTCCATGGGTTTGCTCCAGGTACCGCAGCTTACTCTCATAGTTTAAAGTTCTTCATGTTAGACTAACAGGAGTTTCAAAGTTGGCCATGGGTGTAAGATAGATGAAGTGTATAGAATAAAGTGCTGTGTCAAGGTTTGGCTACAATGCGACTTCTAGTGTAGTGTGCTTTTACTGGTCAGTCAGAAAAGTGCCATGCAAATACAAGAACTTTATACTAGTACAAAGCAGCAATTTCCAGGTTTAAGAAAACTGCCAAAGCAAAAGTGAAGTTCCACTAATGGCCTTGTGGTATCTTGCATGGAAGCTGCCTCAAATGGCCATTACTGGCCATTAGCCAGCATGCTCTATTGGGCTGAGATCAGGTGATTGACTTAGCCAATGAAGTATATCACACCTTGCTGCTGTGGCATGCTTTGGGTTGTTAGACATTTGCAGTGTGAAGTGCGGTCTTTTACAGCATTTGGCTGAATCTGAGCAGAAAATATACCCCTTCATCCAGTCACATCATTAGTCACAAACATTAGTGACTCGCTTCCATTTCATGATATGCACATGCCATAACACTGCCGTGTTTGACAGGTGATACGGTACTGAGCTGTTAATTTCCTTCTCCATATTTTTTTTTTCTGCTGCTACGAGTTAGCTTGGTTTCATCTACCCAAAGGATTTTGGTTTTTTTCCCAGAACTTGGCATTTTCTTTCAGATATTTTCTCCAGTCTAATCTGGCCTTCTTGTTCTTGAGTAAAACCAATGTTCTGGACTGGGTTTGTTGCACACCCTCTGTATTTACATTCATGAATGCATCTCTTGACTGCAGACCTTGGTAATGATATGCCTACCTCTCCAACATGTCAGTGAAGAGTTTCTTCTAAACCAAGAAAGAATTCTGTGATCATCCAGTTTAGTTGTCTTCTGTGGTCCTCCAGGCTTTGCCTGAGCTGCCAAATGCTTTCCTTCTATTTAGAAATGGATCAGAATCACTCCGAAAGCTGTTGCTATCTCTCTGTTTCAGCCTGATGATGACCTCTTTGCATCAGCATCTCTATGGACCTTATACTGAGAGTTATCATGAGCATGCATCAAATGCAAGTTCAGTACTTAGAATGGAGTCCAGATTGTGTTTCATTTACCATTAAACAAAGAGGGAACACATCTCACCTGAAGAAGAAACTGCTTGTCTTACAATTGTCCAATTACTTCTGAGCCTCTGAAAATGGAGGACTATGTATAAAATTGGCTGTAATTCCCAAACAGTTACTGCAAAACATCTTGTAAAACCCCTTTAATTAAACCTGGAAGTCTGCGCTTCAGTCACATCTTGTAACTAATTCGATACCAGCCAGACAATACACACAAAACATGTTTATGGTCAGTGATTGGTCGAATAAATCTATTCTTAGAAGCTATATTGTGGTTCTCACTCAGTAGATCCTTACTGTAGTGGTCCACATATATTTTGTGTAAGCAAAAGGTTGCTGGTTTGATAACAGCTGGAGATGCAAATTTCCTTTCAAACGTACTACCTGCAACCGCTTGTCACAAGGGATCAGATGAAAGTAGCTTTATACTCTTTAGCCTTCAATTAGTGTTAAACAAAATATGCTGAATTCAATATTTAATTACATCTGAAGCTAAAGTCAAAAAGTGTTGGCTACAGTAGAGGAGCAATCTTTGACTCCAAGCTGGGTTTTTTCTTCTTTTTCTCCAGGTAATTCAAACATGCATACGTCATTTTCTTCGAAACCCCAATGTTTGTTGTTTTCATAACATTTCCATACATTACTGCCTGCTGATTAACTAGTTTTTTGGAGTCATACAGGAGTGCAGATTATGTTATGCACTATGTGTAAATAAGTCTTGTGTTTTATCATGACTGTTGATCCTTCAATATCCTGTAATTTGGCAACACTGCTGCACAATGGTGTGTTAAGCCTGTGCTAATTAAATGAGCTGGCAACTCATCATGCTTTGTTTGTCCCATTGCTGCTTTATTCTGCAGGAGGCAAGAGGAAAAGGAGCATGCATATTTATCAGTCCAGCATTGGATGCTGCTGTTTTATTTGTTTTACTTCTTTTCCACAGAGCTGAATAAAATGCAACAATATCAGCAAAACAGCCCAAGGTCAGCAGAAAAACAAAGTAAACGATAAGCTATGCACGATTTTGTTATTGCTGGAGCACAAGGGAGCTGTGCTTTGGCTATAACTGCAAACTGTAGTGAAAAAAAGAAACAAAAGCAATGCAAAAGGGCTTCTTAAACTTGTCATTCTAAGACCTAAAAAGACAAATGCATCCTCTCAGCCTGAGACCAGGTCTCATTAAAACATATTGCCTCCTTTGTCATGTGGGTGGGACAGGCAGGGCTCATTTTGGACCCACTCCTTCAATCTTGAAAATGCTATTTATTCCTTTGTGACATCAGTAAATCATTACCATGTTTAGTTTTTTAGCAATTGGTAAAATGGTACAAACATGTTCTTAAGTAGATAGGCAGCCTCTGTTGTTGAACTGCATTATGTCCCTACAAGGTTGGATTTGGCAAGAAATTATTTTGACTGTTTTTATGTTGCAACACAGGGCAAGGGTAATGCTTCAACAAATGTAGTTGAGAGGTTTATAGAGAAACTCCCACACTTAGCATTCATAGATATATACTGTATAATATCAACATTTCTGAACCAAAAATAATAGGTTTTATATAACATCTAGGTATTTGTACTTTAGCATTTGTGTTTTAACCTCTTCAAACAGGACCAATGAGAAGTGCAGCCTGACAACAGCATAAAAAAGTCAACTTACAAGAACAGTCTAACAGGAAAAGAAAAGAGGAATAAACACAGATTGGAAGGGAAAATCACTTTATATATAACAATGATGTGCTCCCTCTGGGTTGAGGGTGAGCTGGTTCCCCAAGAGAGGAAGATCAAGTCTCCTGGGATCTTATTCATGCGTGATGGGAATGTGGATTATGATATAGACCAGTGGATTAGAGCAACATCTGCAGCTGCACTGCTGTGTCTAAGAGAAAGGCAAAGCTTTCAAATTGCTGGTTGATCTACTTTCCAACTGTACCTATAGTCTTGAGCTGAAGGGTAGAAATGAAAAGAATTAGGTGGTAAATACAGGACAAAATAAATTTTCACCATGAGGTGTTGAGTTCAGCCTTAGAAAATGACAGAGGATCTCAGACACTGAGAGGGAGCTCAGTGTAACGTCAGTGTGCCTTTGTGTCGGATAAAGCCAGATATGGTGGTTTGAGTCTGGGATTAGGCCTTCAGGGTACCTCCCTTTGGAAGTTTTCTGGGCAAGTCCAAATTAAATATATCATCTTTCTTTGAAGAGCCTCGGGATCCCCAAGAAGTTACTGAAACACATTTGTGAAGGTTATACTGGCTAGGGGGTGAATACAAGTCTGGCCTAAGTCTTCTGTTAGGAAGACTGCAGCAATCCAGGAGTGAGGGAATGGTCTTTAATGTTGCACAGGTGAATGTCACAGTGAGTACACAGAGTCTCAGCCCTATCACCAGCTTAATAGTCAGCAAAGGGGCGGTAACAGATGGGTGACTGGGTACACAAGATGTGTGTGTGTGTGCGGTTTCTGGAAAAAATAAACACAATTCCCATGCAGGTTAACATGTATAACCAACCAGGGGGATATCAATCTGCACATTCTTGGCTAAGTATAACACGAACAGTACAACAAATGTCCACAAGTGGGCTCATAAAATGCAAATAAGCATATGCAAAGTCTAACTTATCAGGTTTCTAATTACAGCCAATCAAAGACAAATTAAATGCAATTCTCATACAGTCTCGCTGTGCAGTTGAACATAACTGAGCATAATCATCGATCATCAAACAATCACATCTTCAAAGCATACACTCTAACCGGATGTAGCTTAACCCACTACTGAGTTACAACAGGTATTCTCTTAAGAAAATATACAGTTAACATTCACATCCGGCCACAATAGCTATCGTACTATATAATCTGAC
>VOQJ01047581.1:34766-59093 GCA_015052665.1 Apistogramma diplotaenia | reverse complement strand
CTTCTCTTTTTTTTTCCAAACCCCCCCCCCCACCCCCCCCCCCCCCCAAAACCTTTACCCCCCCCCCCCCCCCCCCCCCCCCCCCACACACACACACACACACTCACCCATAAGCGGAAGAGAATGGATGGATGGATATTTTTGCTGATTTTGGCCACACGTGTGGGGGTGGAGGAACATTATTGCCTACAATTTTCTGTCCTCGTTTTCCCCTTTTCCTCTTGTAATTTGCTCTGCTTGTTTCCATCAGCTTGTATCTGCTGAGGAAGAGGAAAGAGAGGGGCAGTAAGAAGGCAGGCGATGAGGCGTTGGAAGCCTTGGAGGCAAAGCTGAGAGATAAGGCAGAGACTCTGGGCTTTTCTCTAGAGCAGAAGACCAAAGACATGAAGCAGAGAGACAAGAAGGTAAAATTCACACTGTGGCAAAAAGATTACCCAGAGCTCACTCATTAGGGTTCCCATTAAAAAGTTGTGGTAAATTTCACTCTGTGCCACGCTTTTAGCTCTTTTTATTTTTGACTCTTCATTTTAAGTCACCTTGTAAAAACTAGACATTTTCTTGTGGCTATAGTGCCATTTCATCTTAACTCCAGCATCCATCCATCCTGTTTCTCACATGCTCATGCTGTGTCCTGTTCATTTGAGTCTCGCTGTCCAGGAAAATAAAATCAGTTCTCGTTTAATATGCCATTCTAAAATACTACAGTGATACTACTTGAAAAGCAGCAGATGTATGGAACTGAATCACACTGTTGTGCTCCAAGCTGACATTAACAAACCCCTCACACACTATAGGTGGTCACAAAGACTTTCCACGGTGCAGGCATTGTTGTACCTGTGGACAAGAATGATGTTGGATACAGGGAACTGCCAGAAACAGATGGTAAGCTTGCAGATTTTAAGTTTTTTTTTCCCTCATTTATCTGTTTATTAATTGATGGTGAAAGAATATTGCTATGGATGGTATGTTTAGCTTCTCATAAAATAATTTGTACAGATTGCAGAGATTTATTTTTGCCATAACAAATTAGTTTCTTCTCCCATGTCCAAGCTGGTCTGAAGAAGATCTGTAAAGCCATTGCCGAAGCACGGACTGACGAAGAGCGCGTCAAAGCTTTCGGGCCGGTCCAGGAGATGATAACATTTGTTCAGTTTGCTAATGACGAGTGTGATTATGGCATGGGGTATGAACTAGGAGTAGACCTCTTCTGTTACGGATCCCATGTGAGTATACCCAGTCACTGTGCTTCTTCAACAATCATCTGGGATTTGATGTAATTTTAGATAATTTATGACATAAGAAGAAAACTCTTCTGTTGCACTTGTGATTTTTATGCTGATCTCATTATTTCTTATAATTGGATTGCAGCAATCTTTAAATGCTTACAAATTACCGAACTGTTACAGCTTTAATTTAATGTTGCAATGGTAATGGCACCAGTTTCTGGAAACCAACGCCCATACAAAGATTTGAATTTTACAAACCTACTAGATTAATACTCTATTTTCAAGATATCATTAATTTTTTTGGTTTTCTTTCTCTCTCACAGTATTTCCACAAAATTATCAAGCAGCTCCTGCCCATGGCCTACAGCTTACTGAAAAGGAACTTGTTTGGGGAAATTTTGGAGGCCCACCTGTCCAATCGTAGCCATGACAACCTAGACCAACTCTCTGCACATTAAAAATTTTTATATATATATATATATATATATATCTATATATATCTATTCAGAAGTACATTGCCATTCTAGCTTTTATGTGCTTTCCCCTCATGTGTCTTTGTCTTCTGTTGTTTGTCATTGTTGATGTTTTTGGTGGTTTCGGTGCTTCTGTCACTGACTGGAAACAGTTCAATGATGTTTATACAAGGTAGATGTTTAATAAAGCCTTTTTATATATATATTTTTCTACCTGTTTGATTATTGTGTCAAGTCTAATTTGAGTGAGTCCTTCATCTCACTTTACACTTGGACTGTGCATCCATCACTGTGGATAATGTTTCACATACAGCTCAGTCTTAGATTTAGATCTGGCCTTTGGCTGGCAAGTAGTTTTTGATGAAGCATTGTACAGTATTTAATGTAGACTTGGTTTTGCAGTGTGATACCATAAAGTGGAAACAGAGGGCAGTGTTGTGTGTGGGTGTTTAGAAATGAGCTTCATGGTGAGCCCAGATCATCATGAGTCATCATTTCCCATACATAGGATATACTTGGTAACTGGTATTTATGTTGATGGGTGTTTTGGTTTCTGGAAAGGGATTGATCCTTTCCTGTCTTTATTCTCTGGCTGGGAAGGAAAACTGCTATAACAGTAAGAAACAGGTTTGAGCATGCTGGAAACACAAGAAGACCCCCGAAAACGAGGCCTGAATCCCCTTTGTTGCCTCCCGGTTCTGATTAAATGTAATTCACAAAACCTCATAGATGACATTTTGGATATTAGACTTAATATTTGATTGCAAATTAAATATGATTTGCAATAACATCAAGCCTGTGACCCACTGACATACTAAAAAATTTCAGTCTTTGTGACACTTTCCAGGCTTTTGTTTTGGGGTTTATTCCCTTTGGTTGCTATAGGCTCTGTAAGTCTGGAGATTGACTAGACCAGACTAAAACCTTCCACTTCCTGCACCTAATCCCTCCTTTGTAGTTTTGGGAGTGTATTTTGGGTTATCTTGCTGCATGATGGAAGATCCCCCAGGCAGTTTGGTTGCATCTTTCCTTAAATTGTCAAAATGTTTCTGTAGACTGAGTTAATTGTACTGCTGCCATCGTGTGTGACATCAATGAAAACTAATGAGCACATCAAAAAACAAGTCATGCCAGGCAAAGTCATGATATCTCCAGTTTTTGCGCATATTATCTTCACATACCTCATATGTTTGGGATCATGAACAGATCCATTCTCCAAACATTAGCCTTTCCAGCACCTTGATAAAGATTCAAGCTTCCCATCACTGAGCGTTTCTTTTCATTCATTTCTTTTAACTTTGTTTATACCCCATTCTGCATTTAATCATTAGTTATTATTCATCTCTGTCTCTCTCTCCTCAGCACCAACCGATTTTGGCAGATGACTGTCCCTCCCTGAGCCTGGTTCTGCTCGAGGTTTCTTCCTGTTAAAAGGGAGTTTTTTCTTCCCACTGTCGCCAAGTGCTTGCTCATAAGGGTCATTTTGACTGTTGGGTTTTCTTTGTAATTATTGTAGGGTCTTTACCTTACAATACAAAGCACCTTGAGGTGACTATTTGTCATTGGTGTTTATTATGATGTGACTGTTGATATAAGTAGTAGAATGAATTCTGAAGTGTACAGAACTGTACTCTGCTCAGATTCATGCTGCAAAACTGGATATGGATAATGACCCATAGCATACTATATAGTATGCTGAGCAGAGCACAGGCAAGGAAATGGAATATTCTTCAATGTCCAAGTCAGTCACCTGATCTCAACCCATCAGAGCATGCTTTTCAGTTGTTAAATAGAAAACTGAATGCAGACAGACCTACAAACAAGAGGCAACTGAGGGTGGCTGCAGTGATAAAACACATCAAAGGAAGAAACAGCATTTGGAGATGTCCTTGGGTTCTAGACTTGCAAAACCCTCCTTTGATTTTTATCAAAACTTTAAAAAATTTGTTTGTTTGACTTTTGAGCCTCTAAAAATAAGGCATTTTCTATAAAAATGGCTATAATTCCAAAATGTGAAACTTTTTTTAAACCCGCTGATTTTAAATGCACAGTGGTGGTGTGCAGAGTGTGCAAAACTGCAAAAATTGTGTCATGGTTCAAAAACTTATGGGCTTAAATGCGAAAGGTGCGACGGCGACAGTGCTGGCCTTGCTTTCCCATCTCGATTCCATCCAAATACCTCACTGGCTGGTTGGCTAAGCATTTGGTTTCACTTTTGTTTTTGCATGCATACTGTAAACACACAGATTCCCTTTCTCTGCACTCACTGTATAGACTGATGTGCTTATAAGCATTCACACGAATATCTTTAATAAAACCACTTAACTGCATACTAAGATTGCATGTCATCTCCCTCTTGGTGTCAATTTTTTTTGGCTTGCCTTTTGAGCAGATTTGTGAGTTAATCAAGCCTGTCATCTCAATAGTATATCTGCTAAGTGTTTGGGGAGGCCTCATACTCTACAGTATTTATTGAATGAGACTGCACCCAGAGCTTTAGGGCTTTTTGTTTAAGCAGAGGAGTGTATCGGCACACCAGTGCACGTGCACATTTAAGTTATTGTTGTTTCTAAGGCAATTATCCACTGTGGCAGAAGTGATCAGCTGTCAGACTGGATTTCTGCACATGAAGTGGCCTGCCTGACCATCTTACATGCTGCTTGCAGCTCTCTCGTCCCTAGATGTATCTTCTTGCTTTCATTCTTTCCTGTGGGATAGTTGCCATTACTTTGATGCCATCTCTCTCTCTTGCTTATTCTCTGGTTAATTTAGATTTATCCTGTTTTTCACAGATGTATATATATCTATAATGTCAGAGTTATTGTTACATCTGCAGCTCAGGAGGATTCATCCAGAGGAGGGCTGCATGTAAATGCGCACATCATCTTTTTTCATTTCTTTTTTTTAAGGGGGGGGGGGGTGTTGTATGC
This sequence comes from Apistogramma diplotaenia, assembly GCA_015052665.1. Classification (NCBI taxonomy): domain Eukaryota; kingdom Metazoa; phylum Chordata; class Actinopteri; order Cichliformes; family Cichlidae; genus Apistogramma; species Apistogramma diplotaenia. The sequence continues at coordinate 54,464 of VOQJ01047581.1, read as the reverse complement.
CTTGTGATACTTGGTATTTAATACAGTTGAAGTTGTCATCTATGACTATATATTCAGATGTTATTCAGACATTAAGACACTTCGGATCTTTCTGAGTCACATTAATTGTCCCATTAATTTTGATAGATTTCAGTGTTGTGTTTTACAGATCTGAGGGAAGAAAAAGAAACTACATTAAAATGATCTGTGGTTTTGCGGAGCTGTCTGGCCTCAGTTGTGTTCCTTGTGGGCTGATTTTTGTTATTTGACTAAAAATTGGAAGCACTGCAAATCTATCGGCTCACTTCAAAAAACATCTTGATTGCCTGCATGCATTTTTTATTGCGCCTCCTCTACTGGGTCTGAAAGAGAATCTAAATACATATTTAATGAGGTCAACTGTAATAATAACTGTCCACGGGCCAGATTTACCAATGCCCTGCACCACAGCAAAGCCCTCTTCCGGTTTTAAACAGCTACTCTGGAGATGTAATGAAGAGAATGCCACCAGGTATTTTGGTGGCTGGCCTTATTATATACATATACATTTGTATGAGTTAACCCATCCATGGCACAAAATTTGGGGAGGAGGATATTTAAATGAATCATAGAAACGACTTTACTAATGTTTGCTGCAGTTTAACAGTACATTTTCTCTCTTGGAGAACATACAGACCATACAGAAATGTCTGTCAGAATATATGTGATTGTGTTAGTGTATCAGATGTTAATAAGTGCCTGCAGCCTAAAGAAAAAAGAACAAGAGCTAGCCTCACATTTATGCAATAATGCTTTGTGCTCTTCTACACATTGTATGAGTCAGCTGTTAGACAAAGATTTCAGGTTATGTGTAATAATGCAGCTCTCCTCTGGATAAATCCTTTACTCCTCCTGAGTTTCGGTCCTCGGGACCTCACACAGTCCCCAACAATTTCTTATAGATGAATTCTCCCTCATAGAAAAACCATACTGAGCGTTTAAAGAATTTGAAAATTTGGATGTGTTGTTGGGTTATTTGCCTTTTGAGAAACGCACCGAGATCGGCTATTCTGATTAGAAGTTATCCATCTTTGTTTGGGGACATGCATCCTAAAACTACTTTGTTTGAACATGAAACTGATGTGGGTGATGGAAAACACCAGCAAAGCCTTTACAGAGTTTTGGAAGAAAAGAGAACCTCAAACTGGGCTTTTCCTGGTCTACTGATGGGAAAACCTGGTAAGTCTCTAATGTTCTGTACTGATTTCTGCAAAGTAAATGCAGTGACTAAGCCTGATTATTACCCATTGCCTCTGGCCTCTACTCATGTGCAGCCATGGGTTTTGAATTATGCAACATACGAGTCACGTTTCAATGATTTGAAAATCATTAATGGACTGAAATGTTGTGCTGTCTATTTGCAGGATGTGGCGGTATAATCTGAGAGGATCATCTTGATTGCATTCGGGCTTTGTTTGAATGACTAGCATATGAAATTTTGACCGTGAACCTGGCAAAATGTGAACTGACAAAAGCAACTTTGACCCCTTTTGGAAAGGTTTGGGGTCAAGGTCATATGAGGCCTGTTGATGCCAGCTGTCAAGGAGTTTCCTGTTCCCTCCCCTACAAACTCGTGAGATTTCTGGGTCTCGTCGGTTATAATCACTGTTTTTGCCTGAATTTTTCAGCCGTGCTGCCTCTTCTGACTGATTTGGCAAAAGCAAACACAAAATTTATTTGCTCTGCTTCATGTATGCAAGCTTTTGTTAACGTTACAGCTTTGCTGTGTTCTGCTCCCATTTTATTGGCCTCCCGTTCACACTTTATGTTGATGCAACCCATATCGGTGCAGGCGCTGTGCTCATCCAACCTTATAAAGAAGGTACTGAACATCCTGTTAGCTTCTTTTCCAAGAGGTTTAACTCCCAACTAGCTGAATTGTTCAGTTACTGAAAAAGAAGCACTGGTATTCTTCTTTTTTTTATCACTTCAGTGTTTCTTGACTCTGGTTGGATATTTTTAGTATTTTATGGTCATAAGCAATTCACCTTTCTGAACTCATTGCACAACTCAAATCAGAGACTCATATATGGTGGGCCCTATTTCTGCAGCTTCACAATTTAGACATCCGGCAAATCAGAGGTAAACAGCGCACTTGAGCTGATGCAGCACACCTGAGCAGATGGGGCTCAGGGTACTCTAAAGCAACCCAGCCAGAACCTCTTACCAGCTCTAGAACATTTGGTTTCTCTTTTGTTTTGCATGCACGTGTTCTCACACACTTTCCCTGTACTCAGACGTACCGACAGCTGTTCAGACTAATCTTTGGTTTCTTTATTTAATTAAACCATTTAACAGCATCCTATGTGTGGTCTCCCTCTTTTTATCACACTGGTTTCAGTCAGGCTATGACAGAGGTACGTCCATCTAAAAAGTGTTTTCATCCAGGCAATGTTTCATACATTATATGTTAAATAAAGGCAGATATTTAAAGTTAAAGCATCATCTCTGTCTTTACTATGCAATAATCTTTCACTGGGATTTTAAGAAAAGATCAATTGAAACAGGTTTGGCTTAAAAAACATTATTCCATCACCTGCTGGTTCTAAAACCTGCATCCCAAACACTGACATTTTGCCCGTATAACATGATTTCTTACTCTCCTCTGTCCGAGATGCTGTTTTTTAAATGCCTCCAAGACACTGTTATTGATTTTTCCCTGTCAACATATATTAAATTTGTCATCTAGTGAAGAAGCCCAGGCCATGGTGGTAAGAACAGTAAGAGCGAGATTGCATTATTTAAGCCCAACCCAAAGTGTCTGGGTTGCCATGGTCACATATGAGCATATAAATAATCTTACAGTTTTTATTCAGCCGTGGCACAACATGGTCTATACTGCTAACTTTGATCTCTGAAGCTAACTGCTGCAGAAGCAGTCGGTGTATTCACGTACCGCTGGGAACAGTTTGGTGTTGGTGTTTGATTATGAGTCAGATAAAGCACTCTTTTCCTCAGTAATTATATTGTGGCATTGTATTCGTTACTTGATGCACTGTGTTAAAAACGCATCTAAACACAGACAGTCGTTTTTACTAGTGCTCCGAGGCCTCTATAGGTCGCATTCAACCACTGGAGGCTTTGACATTTCCAGTGTTACAAAGTGGTCATCACTGCCAAGGTGCGCTAACAAGGTTTCCAATTGTCTTTGAAGGCAGCACTGATCTTGCGGAGGTTCGGGGAAGCGCATCTGAAGCGCGTTCACGTATCCATACACACAAACACGCGCGCAGGCCACAGTAGCACACCGGGAGCATCCCTGAAAGGAGGGAGCGCTCGTTTTGGTTTACAGTCAGGAAGAATCGCTGTATTAGCTTTTGCCAAGCTTTATCAAAGACTCTGACGACGCATAATGATCCCGGGCTCTGCCGGGCCCCCTGGATGCTGAGGCGCGCACAGAAAACCACACTGGACCGGCAACAGGACCCCCACTGACCGCGTCTCCTCCAGCAGCAGCAGCAGCAAGCCCGAGACGGAATGTCAAGTAGTCCTGAAGAAAGTCACTCCAGGGGCGGCGGCTCCAACCGTGACTTGAAGATGGCCTCTTCGAGCAGCACGTCCCTCGAGGATGGAAATCCACCACCGCTGCACCAAAACCGTATACGGCAGGTGGGTGTCTGTCCGCAGCCTGCTCTCTCTGCACTCGCTGGACCAGTCAGCCGTGTAACGAGCAGTCCAAGCCGCTGATGCTGATGCTGTACGCTGAGGCACAGCGGTCATAGGCGTTGCCGTGCTTTATCACATCGGCGCTGCCGAGCTGACAGATTTTCTCATATTGCTGCATAAAATTGTGTTCAAATTAGCTCTTAATAATAGAAAAGCTCTTCCGTGGAGGAAAATGTCATCTGTTTTGATAAGAGACTTAGAGGGGCGTGTTTCAGCAGAGTGTGATAATACACAAACAGGCCAACTGTGCCAGTTGTTATGGCCGTCAAAATAAATACCGCCAGGTCCGCTCTAGTTAATAGGCTTCAGTGAAGAATGTTTACAACTTAATATCTGCCACTGGAAATTTACCGCGCGGATGGGCCATATCCTCTCTCTCCATCAAACACGACACGCTGCAAGTCGTTTGCCTATTTCTGAATATTTGCTCGATTATTTTTGAACTTTAGATGTTATTCTTCCAAGCATTTGTAAGTCCGTGGACTTGTGTCTGAGATCCGCAGGCTCAAATAATGACACACACGCACACAAACGCAGATAGTGTGTAATATCTGCTTGGTTGTGATCCTGTTGCTATTTTTGTTCTGTTTGCTATTAAGTCCTGCCCTGAAATTCGCTCCTCTTCCCGTGTGTGCATCAACATTATTGCATACAGTACTGCGCAAAAAGTCTTGGATCACCATTTATAAGCTCAGTGAATTATTGAAATGTGTAAACACACATGAAAATTTAGTGTATAAAGCAAAAGTATAGTTTTATAATTCCAGTGAGCTCACATCCTGACCTCTCTTAGGCAGTTTTCTTCAAATTTCTTTAAATAGTCCTCAAAAATAGTTCTCAAAGCTCCTTTAGGGACTCACAAAGCTCTTCTTTGGATGTTGGCTGCTTTTTTGTTTTGTTCTTTGTCAAAATGATCCCACACTGCTTCTGGAATCGAGGCTCTGGGAAGGTCAGTCCAGGACTGAAAGTCTTCCATTGGGTGTTTTTTTCTTTCCGTTTCCATACTTTTACTGCACTGGCAGCGTCTTTGGGATCATATCCATGCTGAAAAATGAAGCCGTTGCCTATCAGATGCTTTCCAGATGGTTTTTTGCATAGTGGATGAAAATCTGACAGGACTTTAATGCTTTAATAATTCAGTCAATTTTAACAAGATCCCCAACACCACCGGCTGAACTGGTGTTGGAAATATACAATTTTATGCTTGTCAAAGCTTTATTGTTTTGTTTTGCAGATTCAGGTTAAGAAATGAATTTATAGGCCATTTAAAGGTGTTAAGTAGCTTAAAACCAGCAAAGAAAACAGAAACACAAACACCATTTGTCTGAAAACGGTCCGGTAGATATTAACTATTGCTCAAGACCACTTAAAAAATTACATGAAAGTCTGGCTCCTTTGAAGCAGAATCAAAAGAAAGTTTAGTCTTTTGCACAGTGCTGTATATTTGTCACTGAATTCTAGATTTAGTGTTATAAATCCATGTACTAGGCATCCACAAGATGCTTTTTATAAATTCTAAATCTAAACAAGAAAATGGATGTGATCATTCAATGAGTGTGTTTAGCTGCTCAATGGAAGTGAGTCAGGAGATGGTAGCGGCTTGTTTCCTGTCTCAGTGCACTCTCTGGGCCTAATGTGATTTCAGTAATGGATTGTGGTGCTACATATACGCATGAACGCAGACAGACACTTAGACCCTTTTTTATGGGGTGGGGCCTTTGAGCTCGGATACTTGGGTGCAGTCAGGAGTTTCTTTTTATTGAATGGCACTGAAATGTCAGAGTTCACACTGCTCAGCCAGCAACCAATCACATAGTGTGTAGCACTACTGTAGTTAGGGTTTGAATCTGAGCAGAAAAAAAACATTCATTACAATTGACGTGGAAGTACTGTTATTCTTCTTTTTTCCTTTATTTATTAATTAATTTATTTTAGAGACTAATATATTGGTAGGCCAATATAATCACCTAACATTGCCCTTGTACAGATTTGTCAGAGTCATTCCAGTATACAGTGCTTAACATTTATCAGGCTATCGCAACATTATTGATAATAACCAAAACCATTTTTTATGCTTCTGTAGTGGTTGATCCACCAGTGTATACAAGTTCTTTAATCAAAATGCTATTTTTAATGTTAAAATATGATTGTTGTTGTTATCCAGATTTTCCAAATTTACTGTTTTACAAAAAAGCCCTAAAAAATGTTAAAATTCATTATTCGTTTTTAACTAAAATTCCAAATTACAGTTATGTACTTGCATTCTTGAATTTTTTATTTTAGTTGTTGAATTTTATACTCAATTCATTTCGATAGATGCTTAATAAATAACAATATCATTTCATTTTGTTTTGTTTCAAACAGGTTTTTGACAAATTTGTAAAATTTTGGTGTTTTCTTGTTTTTATGGTAGGCAGTCCAATAAATTTGTAAAGTTCTGTATATGTTTTCACAGGAGTCTGTGCAGCAAATCTGCAACAAGAGCTGTGTATTAACACACTCCTGCAAACCTCACTGAACTAAAACAAAGTGAAGAAGGCTTGGGCAAAGTTCCTTCACAACAATTTTAGAGATTAATAAAATGATTATTGCTGCTTAAAGTGGCTCTACAAGATATTAAATCATGGGGCGTACTTAGTTTTTATTAGAGTCTTGTGAAAACGTTCTTTTTCACATAATAATACGTTTTTTTTTACAGAGAAAAATGCAGAAAAAGATGCCTGAGGCTTTGATCAGGAACAAACGGCTTGTTCGATAGAATGCACTGAGTGCATAACAGCTGAGCAAACAGTGGTGCAAAGTCAAAATACCTTAAAGACTCAGTACCCAACATCACAAAAAGACATGAAGAACTGAATCTGTGAAAAACTCTGCAGCACGTTAGTTCAGATCTCTGTGTGTGTGTGTGTGTGTGTGTGTGTGCGTGTGTGTGTGTGTGTGTGTGTGGTTTGGGGTATACACTGTACAGTGGTTTTTACAGTCTTTACGGTTCACAGTTGTTATTACTAACACATTTGCAATTATTAGACTATTTGCAAGCCCAGCAGACGCGAGTGACTGGTGCTGTCTTGGTCCCCTCCAACTCCTGAGTCTTGTGCTTTGTGTTGCACTTTCCTCACCAGCAAGCTTCTACTTTGTCTGTCTCCCATTTTGTTGGTGTACACTGGTTTTATCGAAAGCTTTTTATATGCTGAAAACACATCTGCTGTTGCTGGAAATGGGTTTAATGAGAGCGGCAAAAATGAAGTAGCCGAAACGTGCGTGGCCCAGCAACGAGTGGCACAGTTAAGTGGGTTCTTCTGTGAAAGCGAGTCATTCCACATGTGATCATTTTATTCACTGCGAGTATAAAGAATGACACGTTTTGACCTCTTGGGTTACATCACTTTGACTTGCAAGAACGACTGTAGCACATCAATGGGATACTGTCCAGTTAACAGGCTTTAGTACAAAAAAATCCCATTCTGTTGTCTTCCAAATGAGTGGATACTCTTGTTTCTTATTTGTTAAAGAGGAAATATCTTTCTAGAAACAACAGCTTTGTTTGACAGAAAGAGCTGTGACATAATGCACAGTGTTTAATGTTACGAACAATGTAAAGTAAATGTAAAATGTTGAGATTGAGTTCAACAATAACAGAGATGTGACACTAAAAGAGAACATGACTAAGGGAGCCTGGGATGTGAAGATCTTATTTTCAGGTCTAAAAATACTGCCTGTCTCTCTCATGATTGTCCTGGAGAGAAATTGCTTCTTCCCAGCCAAGTGGCTTTGCGTCCACGTCTCTGCGCTCACTGCAAAGGACCAATGTCACTGTTCATTTGCACGCTGCTCTGAGCTGTTGTTAAATGATTGCTTCTGCAGTCTGCTCCCTCCTCTCTCTGAAAGATATGTGGACTGCGTCATAATATGTAAACTACTTTCCCGGGCTTGAAAAGTAGATACTTGTGAGCGGGGATTGATTCCACTAGATTTTATGTGCACTGCAGTCCGAGACAACTAAAGGAAATAGTTGCACCTCGAGGCTCCAACGGAGACACGCTGGCCCCCGTTTAGATACAGATGCAAATCACAGAAAAGTGCAATGCCTTTGTTTTCTCTCCAAAGATGATGGGTTTACACAGCTTGACTTGTTTTTTTATTCAGGGCTTGGCATGAAGATCTCATTTGGAATGAATGTCACTACATGATCCCTTTCCCCCCTTCTTTTTACACCTTTCCTTGTGCTGCATTCCCTCTACACTTTCTTTTCAGTTTGCCAGTTATCTTTCCTCTTCCAGAGCTTCACTTTCTCCTTTTCCTCCCTTAACAAAGCGGTTTGATTGTTTAGCCTTGTTTTCTCCATGTCTTTTTGGCTGCCATCCCTACCCATCTTTTATATCCCAGCAACATAGCTCCCCACCCCCCTCTCTTCACTGATTCCTGCCCCGCACTCCTGCCCACTAGTCCCTACACTCAGGTCCTGATGTGCAAGGAGGTCAGATTACACTGCAGCCTTTGACATTTTCATCTTTCTGTTTTCCGCCTCTCTGTCTGCATCTCTTATGTCTTTCTGTGTCTGCCTGCCTATCAATCAGTCTCTCTTTTTTCCACTGGGAGTCTCATCACAGGACTCTGCAGGAAGGGAGTCCTAATGAAGCCATGATCTTCATTGCATTACTACAGAACAGCTACATCATCATACACCCACATATGACCACAGTTATTTTTCACTGCACTCCACCCAGTAGAAATGTTTGGGGGTGAAATACTGTACGTCCATTGAAATATCCAAACACACTTATAGATAAAGCATTATAGTGCATTTCAGTGTTTATCAGAGCTTTCATGCCTGGTTATAAATTCTTGCATAGAAACCTGTAAATGACTCCAGGCCAACAACTCCAGTACCAGATGGTTATTAAATGCTATTAACAATTTATAAGTGTTTCCTGTGAGATGTGGGCTTGGTACTTCCAGATCATTTCTGTATAGGTATGATTCAGCAGGATACACCTGTCAATTACACTCTCCCACTTTCCATATACTAAACCATCAGCATAATGGCACACTGCTGTACATGAAGACAGCATTAAAGTTACCATGTTATTTTAATTTAGACCTAAACCATCAATCACTTTTTGGATGTTAAAATGTTAATCCATCCATTTCTTATTTTGAGAGTTCAAAACAAGCTCATGGAATTCACTAGTATATTCAAAATTATTGCTTGTTGTCAACCAATTAATTGCTAAATGAAAAATAATTTCAGCAATATAATTAACTTTCAATACTGACACCTTGCTTTAGTAAATTAATGTCAGAGAGTGACCTTATTAGCAAGATGTTCTCCAATTACCACTGAGCCACATTGCTGATGAGCTCTGATGCAACATACAAGCAATACATACGAGTGTTTGGTTTCAGTACTAGGTAATGGTGATAGGGTGAAGTGAAATGCATCGGTATTCCTGTCCCATTTCCAAAATCCAAAGTGCACATGAGCATGTCTATACTGGGGTACAAACAACATCCTGACACAACCTCATAGCTAGCTGGGGTGCCCTAGTTATACTTGACACCATCTTTAACTGGCATGCCGTTTCCTTATAGGTGTTTCAAGGACAGAGATAGCATCGCTTGATGTGTCACGTCATACGTCATCATCACTGTGGTTTTTCTCATCCAGGCATAAGGTTGTACACTGAAGCAGATGAAATCATAAAGAGAGAACTTGAGCGAATGTAAGCTAAGTATGAGAAAAACTAGCAGCACTATGTAAATATTGTATCGCTCGAGATGCGTCCTTTATCCCGTGGAGGGCAGTTAATTTATTTATAATGGCTTTATAAAGCTGATTCCCGTTACAGAGAATCAGAGCAGGGTGTGGTTGGTGATCAATGGACTTCTCAGAAGCTCAAACGTATCTATGTAAATGTGCACTCTCTCCAGCTGTCAGCTCCTTTCTAATGCTCCTCTTCTCCAGCTCACTCTGCTGCCTCTTGCATCAAATTTAAGTTGGGTAAGTGAAGGTTTTCTCACAGGAAAACATCAAAGCTTTTCACTGTGTTGCTGAGAATAGGTTGGCTCATCGAACTAAGTGTACACACACGTGCGCACAGACACATGGCAACAAAACATCAGGCTGCTTTGTTCACATGCAGAGGAAGATGCTGTGACACAACTTCTCCCTCATGCAGTCTCAGCATCAGAGTAAACTTTACCTCCTCAATGCCTGATTTATACCCACGCTTGTTAGAAGTAATTCTGCCATTTGTGCCACTTTTTTATGTTCCGTTTAGGTCTAATATTTTCCTTTTTGAACTCACATCACATATGGTTATAGATATAAAAAATGGACTGAAAAAAGTGACTTTAAATAAATGTGTATTCTGCTCCCATCTGTTTTTCTCTGTCACTGTCTCACTAATTGCCTGCGCAGTTGTCTCTCTCACAGTGTGACGGCATCGCAGCATCACTCAGCATTCCTGTATTGCTGTGCACTGCAGTGAATTTTAGGTCACACGCTTCATTATTCATAATACATTCAATTTGGAGGTGAAATCAGTTTCTGCCTCAATACCCGTTGTCATCTGACACAGCATCATTTTGTTTTTCTAGCACATGAAAACAATGGTGACGCTTAAAGAAAAGGTGTACACAATTTACCGTATAGCTCATTTTCCATTTCTAAATGAGCTTTAAGTGTGAATGTGCACGTGAATGATTGTCTTTAAGACCTGCAGTGGACTAGCAATTTGTACACTAGCTAAGATAGGCTTCAATCTTATCCTGGGAGCTTTTTTAGCCAGATGTTTAAATCCCTGCTTTTCCATTGTGTAACCGCATCAGTAATTTGCATTCACCGTTTGTGCTTCCTGTCATATACTGTACAGTAGAGTGCAACAAGTCAGTGCTCCAGTGACTAGGTGGAGTAATTTGTTTGCATTTGGGTTGCACACCACCAGTTTTTAGCATCTCATAAGTGTACTTGATGGTGTTTTTGCTCAAGTGGCAAAACAAGTTTGTTGGATATTTTGCAAAGTATTGGAGGTTCCTGATGTAGCTCACTTTTTATGTACGGCCATTACAGGCTGACACGCAGCTCTCGCTGTCAGACATGCCCAGGCTTCCCTCATTGTTGAACGCACTAGGGAATGTAAACGCATGCTGTTGCTATAGCAATGATATGTGATTTGACACTTTTATGACATGTAAATTCTGGTATTACCACAGACTACAGAGATTATATGGCACAGCTCTCATACTTAGTAGTGGATAGTGCTGAAATTACAGCCTATATGTATAACTATGGACTATGTCCCTCCTGGTGCAACCCCAAAGAGATCTGTGTCTCCTCCAAGCATCGACCTGGAGATCTTTCGTAAATTCGTTAGGTAAATGTGTACATTATGGAGCCATGCATATCTAGAGTCTCTGTAGCTTGAAACTGCTACTTCAGTGTTTATTACAGAACTGCAGAGTACCTGGTATATTGTTATTATTTAACAGTTATAGCATCTGATAATAGGATGGCAGTCAAGTGTTTATTTTCCGTTGGCCTCAAGGCCAATCTCTTATCTAATTAAAAGGAAATGCAAGCTGATGTCATGTGTTCCCAAGGGACTTGGGCAGAACTTCAAAGAGGGGAAAAGGGGAAAGCTATAAATTCGTGTATTGGCCATTTGCAAGGTAGTGGCTGTCTTACCAACCCTCATGTATCACAGGGTGGCAGTGGATGTTGCTTGTGGCTGGAAAGCACCGCATTTTACTGACAGCTTTTAGATACAACACCTCATAAACCAGGCATCAGTTACAGGAAGTGAATAATGAATTTATTGATGTGAGCAGTTGCTTACACTGCATTACTGGCCATCTGGGTTCTCTTACAGTGCTCATAGTTTATTTGGGAAAAGAGACATGGAAGGTTGTGGCATTATGTAACAAAAAGTAAAAGCTGCTCGCAATCAGTTAATGTAACCCTGCTGTTTGCTTTTAGTGATGGTGCCTGTGTGCATTGGGGGTGTTAATGCAACTGTAAAACACTGAAAAACAAATGGAGCAAGTCATGTTATGTGTAAATCAGCAGAGTGACTAATGAGCCTTTTCCATTTGTGTACGCTTGATTCTCTGCTTCATTGACAACAAGGTGTGGTCCATTTGACTAGTTCTTCCTTCATTCGACTCTCTCTCTCTGCATATATGATTGTGTGAAGGTTATGTCCTGTCTACAATATGCCCTTCTATTCCATCTCATCTCATTTCAGCCCCTCCCACCAAGCATCCTTGTTTTATTGCTTACTGTGTTTGGGTGTGGTCTGGAGTCTTAACCGCCTGCTTTGTTCACTTTCTATTAAATTGGACTGCATGATTTGGTTTTTTGAACAACAGGAGGAGAGAGAGACAGAACGAGCATGTGTGGTGTGTATTTTATGGTGCTGACCTTTCTTAAGCACCAAAATAGGCCTTCAAAATGACTTGGCATTTAAACACGGTCTCTAAGCCAGTCCATTACTACCGCTTCAGCGATGAATTTTATTCATTCTGTTTCACAAATATAAACAGAACAGGCATAATTTTCTTGTTGTGTCCATTGGTTTATTTTGGCAAACTTCACTCACAGTGTGGAGCGCCCAGTGTAATGGACATGGACATATTAGCCTGTGTGTGTGCTGTGTGAAGCAGACCGGCTCATAATCAGATGTACATGAGACTAGCTGGTCATCGGTCCAGGCCGAACACACTGGAAGCTGGCCATTTCTGGTCCCTGGGTGGTCAAGAAGTACAGCTCTACTATGCATAAGTAAAGCCCTTATTCTAAATTTACTTTTTTTTCTCCATTCTTTCTGATGTGCAGATTTGAACACTTATCGTTGCATTAATAACCTCTTCAATAGGAAATATATAATTTGTATATTGCACCTTATGTATGATATTTCCATGTTTGCCAGTAAGAAAAGGTCAGAAAAGTTGCCTTGCTTTACTTATGGTGGTTCAGAATTCATTTGCAGTTTAGAATCAATACTCCAAAGAGAAAAAGTTCAGCACAGTTTCTCTCTGTACATATTCTTAGCTTCATTGTCAGATTGGTGTCATCTGATTTAACTAGAGAGATCTTGTTACAGTGTATGAACACAGCAGTGATAATGTCTGCCAGCATGTTAAAATTCAAACCATTAATGCTTGGTATTTATTTGACTTTTTTATTGAGCAATAAAAACATTGCTGTTATATGATCTCTAAAAACACTGAAATCCATCTAACTAACTTGTGAGGATTAGTCGTAAAGTTGGTGTGGAGTGAGAAAATCAAGGTGGCCCCCTGAATGACTTTTTACTAAAATTCTGTATATTGGATGTTGACATCATGGGTGCTTTAAATTCAGCCTGGTCCTGAAAATCGTCGAATTATTCAAAAGTAACAAGCATAAACAAACTTCCAACTCTGACCCATTAAGCGCTGGAAGTCTAGATTTAAGTGTTGGCCAAATTTCAGGGGGGTTATGAAAAATTTAAAAGCATTAAGAAGTCTATATATGAATCATTTCAAACAGAAAGATGCATTATGTGCTGCAAGACACCCATCTCTGGCAGAATATCACTAGTCAGCACTGTAGCTCCATTAGCAGACAGAATAATCATTATCAACTTGAAGAGCACTCGAAGGCCACATTTTCCATCAAGGATAATACGCTATCTCACAATTTTAAAGAAAGTGATCCAAAATCGAATGGGTTATTCCTTTGCTCATGCTCCACATGCGTACTCAAGTTTCATAAAAATTGGGTTGGTAATTTCCACATAATCTTCATGACAAATGGACACGACCAGTTATATTCCCACAACTTTAGCAACATCCAAAGCAGCTACATAAGATACAGAAAAACAAATAGCAATTCATTTTCTTAGCCCCGGAGAGCAAGTACTATCTTTTTAAAACTTTTTAATGAAAACAGTATTATTGCAATAGAGCAGTTGCATATTGTATGCAGTTGGAAAATGAAACACAAAAGAATAAACAGGAACAAAATGAAACATAGAGGTACAGTCCGAATCTGGTTGTTTCGAACCCCCTTTTCTTTTTTTTTATGTGAAAAAGCACGTGTACAAGTCTACACTTAAGGTTTGCATGTGTGCTCATCTCTGCTTCTGCCATATGTCTATCACAGAATGCTAATGGGCCAAATAAAAGCCTTTGGATCTATAAAATGGAAAGCAGACCATTAACCCCTCCCCATGTACTAGATCCACTGAACCAACAGAAACAAGAGCTCACATCATCTTTCAGATCTCCCATCAGTGTAACCTGAATCTCAAATGGAAAACCGCCACTACATACACACAGACACACACTTCCTCATATACACATACATTTGCAGACAAGCAACTGTAGCAATATAACTTATTACTGAGGACACTGTTTCTGGATCAACTAACATGCTGATCAATAATTATAGATTTTGTCTGTTAAATCTGAAATTTAAGATGTCAGCCAATACCAGGATTTTTACTTGTAAAACAGAGTTACCTGTAGTTGACATACAGTAGGGAGGGTTTCCATGTCGGATACAAGGTCGATATAAAGGACTATATAAAAAAAGTTATTAAAAGTCATTCTACAGTAGGTACTGAAAGACAGTACATTGAGTCCTAACATGGACTCTGTAACAGTCGCAGTGGTGTGGTGTCTCTTTAAGACAGCCCAAGTTATTGTAGCGATGTCACAAGTAGGCGACCACTGCTTTCTCTGTAGAGAACGCGGGAGATACGTTTGGTAGATGGTCGTATGGACTGAGACGAGCCTTTATTTTTACCTCTCAAATTTATAGTAATGTTACGGGTTATACGAACATTGCTTCTTTTCATGTTTGATAATACAGCAGCCGTTCAACCGGACTTTGTAAGGTTGGTGAAGAGTGTGTTTATCAAAGGACCAACACTGTGGAATTCCCAGTACCAGTGTGGTTGTGAGTTTTTGCTTGTCTGCCGCCTCCTCTCCACCACTGAACACAACCCTGCTTTACAGCTCGACTAGCAAATGGAGACTTGGTGCACTGCCCATTACTAAATACAACCCCATACAGTTTTACAGTATGCAAGCTTTTTAATCTTAGGTAATGAAGAATGACCCTTAAAACATTAATGACCTGCCTTCTTGTGTATGCTACACGTACTGTTGCTCTTCTGCATACCTTTGTTGCAATGAGTGGTCATTGAAGTTGTTGCCTTCCTTTCAGCTTGAAGCAGTGTTACCATTCTCCTCTGAACTCTGACATCAACAATTTGGCATTTTTACCATTCTCTGTAAAAATGGTAGCAATTATGCAGGAAAATCCCTGTAAATTAGTGGTTTCTGAAATACATTTTTTTAAAGTTTTTCTGTATATAAGATGGTTTTCTTTCTATCTAAAAAAATGGATAATATTAATATTGTTATTGTATATTTGTGAAATGCTTTATTTAAATCATATAGAGATCAGCATCGAGAGACTTGTGTACAACTAAACTAGAATACAGACAGATATAGAGCTTCTAATATAATACAATGTTCCAATATAATAAGAGAATGTAGCCTCATGTTTAGGTAGTGCGTTCCATTTGTATGTAGCAAATTTTTTGAACAAATTTTTCAAAGTTCACTGTGTATTTAAATTTAACAAGTGGGCTGAGGTATTGGCAAGTTTATGAAAAGGATCCATAAAAATCTTGCAGTGCTACTTCCTCCTATTTGTTAAGAAAGACATTTCTCTTGAGTGCGGAAAGTCTCACCTGTGAGAAAATGCAGCATGCTGTGATCCCAGGAATCAAGAGGGTATCAGCATGAATACAAAATATATAGTCATAATAAAGCACAGACAAAATTTTAGATTGCGCAATGATCTTGCAACTAGAAGAGAAACATCACGCCTTTGATACATGGACTGGTTCCTATATAAAACACGTTTCTACTCGACATGAGCTCTCAAAGTGCTTTACCACTCACACAAGCACTCTCTGCATCTAAGTGCTTTCTAACATTCACACCCCGATGAATGCATCGGGAACAACTCGGGGTTCAGTTTCTTGCCCAAAGATACTTTGGCATGCAGATTGGGTCAGCCAGGGATTGAATCACCAACTGTCTGATTAGTTGTGACACTGCTCAACCTTCTGAGTCACAGACACCCCACTCTTTTGGGTGTCCATCATTGGTCTCAAAAGCATGTCAAGTGTCCAGCCGTAGTTTCAATTTTATGACTTGAAATGGTTTGAATAGGTGACCTAGTGAACAGCCGGCACTTAACTTTAAAGAGTTTAAAATAAGGTTGTGCTCGATAAGACATGTTTAAAAACCAGATTTTCAGCAGGGGGAGAAAAGGAAGAGCCATTGGTATATGCAACAGTGACATCCAAGTAGAAATGTACATTATTCATTTTAATTTATTACAATTTGCTAGTGATTATACTGTTTTTTTTTTTGTGTAAGGTGAAAAAAACACATTCAAAGCTCCTTATTCATATACATTTTAGTTATTTCTTAGAATATTAGTGTCATTGATTAATAGTACAGAAATGTCAAATATTTTTATTTGTGTTACTAGAAGTTGTTCTCTTTATTTTTCCAGCCATTATCACTGTTAATATATCAGATTATTGCGTTCGCTCTAAGACCTCTAGGTGTTTCCTCAAACAAAAAACAAAAGAATACCTCATTCCCTGAGTCACCAGCAGAGAGCAGCAAAGGACATCGCTGAAATGTACAGTCCCTCCAAAGGCAGCATTGTCATGGAACTAAATGAAGCAGTCAGGTTCAGTGCACCAGTTATAATTACAAATATTATCACAGTTGTGTTGTGATTCAGCAGATCTGCCCCATTCATGATCACTAGTAGAAAGAAATGTTGCTGATGCTTCTGTTGCTGACTGAGCCTGTGAAAGTGTATCAGGCAGAATGTGTGAGCAGAAATAGAGGTGCGAGAGTGTGCTCCTGTCACTGGTGCTAAAATTTCAAAGTTCTAACATTAGCTGCATTGACAGAGAGAGAGAGACCTTGACAGTGGGCTTGGAGTGGGCACACACACTCACATGTACGAGCTGTCAAATTCAATTCTATCAGCCACCAGTACAGAGGGTGCAATGCAGTTGAGATGCAGACCGGCCCACTTTCCCTCATGAAGGGGGAAGCCTGTAACTTGTAGGTAATTGGAAGCCACTGTTCTCTGCTCACTGGTCCCCCTCTGGGGGGGAGTGGTGCGTCCTATTTTCTCTGTTGGTTCATAGTAGGACGGCCTGAAGTTCACCCTTCTTTTCATGCTCTCCTCTCATTTTCTCTTGCAGTCTTATTTAATTAAACTGTTATTTTGCAAAGGCTGCTTTATGCATATTTTCACAAGTTTGTAGTATAATATGAAAGAAACCAGACTTGTGCATAAATTGACACTATAAAGCTGCCACGCTATAAAACATCTCCATAGACTCCTTATGGATTTATGAACTTGTAAATTGGGTGTTAACTATGATTATACTGAATGAAATCAGTAGAATCTATTCAAATTTACACAAAATGACTTTAATATTCACTTTATTTCCAATTCAATTCAATTTTATTTATACAGCACCAAATCAGAACAACAATCAAGGCGCTTCCACCATTGTAATCCACCTCAAGTCCCTTTCTGACCTATTAACCCTTATTTCTGCACATATTACCTCTGTCACTGAGGCGGGACAGCATTTTCATAGCGGCAGAGAAAGTGGCTGTGTCTGCAGCAGCCAGCTGGCTGTTAGCATGCAGCCTCCCTAAATCCTTTACACAATAATAAAAATTCCTGTGACTGGCTCACATGCACATTAACACTCATGCATATACACGCACATACGCGCACAACTTTTTGTGGCCACATCTGTTCACATGGAGCGTTTTCATGCACATCTGGGCTGGGTAATTCCCTGTGTGTGTTGAACTGTGTGATGAGGATGAGCGAGTTAGTGGTTCTAGTGCTCATTTTTCATCAGCCCTTTTCAGTCATTGTTCATGTTTGATATGTCCATATGAGTGAGTGGCTCTTTTTTATCGAGAATCTGTAGGTGTCTGCCTGTGTTTTTGTATCAGGACTGAACAGAAGAAAAGAAAACTGAAGAAAAGAGGAATATGCAACAGTTTTTTATTGCATTTTTATTTATTTTTTGTCAGTCTTTTGGGAATAATCCATCAATACTTTGAGAAAGCCTTAAAGCAAAGGTATTTACTGAGCATTAGGTTAGGATTAATAAAAGAAACTGAAAAGTAGAAAGGTGAAGTCATGGCCCACGCTGCAGCCCATCTTAAGAAAGCACGTGAGCTTGAGCAACACCCAGAATACAGAGCTCTACAGAAAGCCAGGGAGAAGAGGAGACGGCAGCGGGAAAGAGCTGAGCGAAAGCGTCAGGTAAAACGCATCTGTCACATGTGCTGCGTATTGCTACAATTTCATTACCACATTCTGTTGCGCCCTTATTGTGAGAAGCTAATTCTAAGCTTTGGTGTTATACTGTAAGAAGGGGCTGCACAGATGTGGAGGTGGTTGAAATGCTTTGCTTAAAAAGAAAGCCAAAGTCCTGGGACACTGTGTACCATAACCGTTACAACCTTTTAAGACTGTCATCTGTTTTTCACTTCCATAGCACTACAAGCTCCCAGCAATACTAGTTCACATATGTTCATAAGTGACCTCGAGTACAAAAAGCAGCTGCTAATGAGACATTCATGATAATAAGTAGAGTTTTGACTTTCATCCAGGATAAGCATATATTTGGAAAGGCTACAGTTTATTATCGAGTATCCTTCATTACATGACTGACTCCAGGCTAATCTACGCAAATCCTGTACGGATACAGAGATTACAGCTGGTTCTCAATCAATCCAATCTCTGTGTGAGGAGTTTGCTTGGCAAACAGCTGAATGAGGCAGACAGACAATTAAAAGTGACTAAGCAGAGGCTGAAAAATATTCTGCGCACACACACACACACACACTCACTCACCTGTATTAATTATTCTTGACTAATAGCACAGTAAAAACAGAAGAGTGGCTTTGGTAATTTGAAATATTTCACAATGAAGTAACAAATGTAACAAAGGTACAAAATGTAAATGAATTACTCAAAATTAGAGCTGTGTAGGTTTGATGGAGCGATGCACCTGTTGCCTGACCGGGATCCAGAATTGGTCGATTTTCAGTGTTTTTGGGCAGACTACCATATCTGATTATGCTTATGCAACACGAATGCAGCAGAGCAGCCACATAGTTGCCACACGCTCATACTCAGTAACATTAAAAATCTCATTTAAATCATCATAACCCAGCCGGACATGGGAACTTTAAAGAAACTAACAAAGACAAAGTGACTAAAGTTTAAACTATCCAGAGCTCAGAGCCAGCCACAAGCCAACAGCCTCAGTATGAGCAAAGGATACTTTATGAGGAAAATTATGGAGATGAGTAAAAAAGAAAAACAGGTTGATGTCCTGTCATCTGGTGAATTTATTAACATACTGAAAAATGATGAAAGTTACTGAGATTTTTTATTACATAAATGTGTTGCTTTTGGTTGTTGCTGTTTTGTTTGGTAAGGTATAAGATGTCAGGTAGAGATGGTATACAGCCAGCCCTAATGCGTTTTCAGTTAATTATTTGTACGTTTTTCCAGTAGCAGAGCACTTTATTTTCAGCTGTTTCAGCTGAAAATAATAAATAATAAAATTACAAAAAACTGGAATTGTCCAAGGAATTTGCAGTTGGTGCATTTCTAGTTGGAAGGTACTCAATTTTGATTTGTTTGCTGTGTTCATGTTGGACTTTAGTCTCTGTCCTGATCCTTGGTGTTCCTGAAAAGCCTGGAGGCCATTTCATGTAGATTCTGACTGAAACCCAGCTGTTGTGCACCCTATTCTAATCTCACCCCCCCCCCCCAAACACACACACACACACACACACACAGGGGGTGGGCGGCGGGGGGAATTGGAGGTCAAGTAAGCAAAACAGGGAAAGATGAGGGTTAAATGTTTACGGCTGCAG
>VOQJ01047581.1:0-26854 GCA_015052665.1 Apistogramma diplotaenia | reverse complement strand
GCCTCTGCAGAATGGCTTCACTCCACTTTACATGGCAGCCCAGGAGAATCACTTGGAGGTTGTGCGATACATGTTGGAAAATGAAGGAAATCAAAGCATTGCAACAGAAGTATGTTTGTGTTTAACATTTTTACTTATATATTAAGGAAAACTTTATGTACTAACTTGCCTGTTTTCTTCTTTGTCTCAGTCAGTTGTAACCATTTCACTTTTTTTCCCCTCTCTGGTTCTCCAGGATGGCTTCACTCCACTTGCTATTGCTCTCCAGCAGGGGCACAACTCAGTTGTCTCACTGTTGCTGGAGCACGACACTAAGGGGAAGGTACGCCTTCCAGCCCTGCACATTGCTGCCCGCAAAGACGACACAAAGTCTGCCGCACTGCTGCTTCAGAATGACCACAATGCTGATGTCCAGTCTAAGGTGAGGGAGGACAACAGGGACAGGAACAGGACAGAAAAGATGAGTGTTTTATATAAATGTTTTAAGTCCTTCCCCTAACAGCCCTTCACCCTATTCCCCCTTTCTCTCTCAATGCATCCTAACCAGATGATGGTCAATAGAACCACAGAGGTATACTGAGTCATCATCTCTTCCTTTGATTCTAAATTTTGTCGCTTCTGACCATCTCTTTCAGCTCTTGTGTTCTGACCTCCCACCTTACTTACTGAGGACTTTTGTGACATAGCGATATCCTGCATGTCAGACTTTGCTGTACCACACACTGCATGGCTGACAGTAAAACACATTGTGTTGTATACGAAATTCCCAGAGAATGTCAGTTTATTGCAATTAATTACTAATTTTGTTTTATGGTTCTTTTTAAAACATTTTTAACTGATGATTCTCTAACATGTATTGGTTTTGAAGTTTTTTTTATACTGAAATGAAACACTAAAAGCATTCAGCCAAATTTTCTTTTACTCTCCTCTTTCTCTGCGTAACTCACAGCATGTGTGTTTTTGTGCACGTTCATATTGATTTACTTCTCTGAAACACTTTGATCTATGATCTTTAAGTTAACTCTGTTTCTTAATTAAATTGCACCATGTCTATCAGAATGGGAAGGTAAGGAGTGACCGACCTACAACTGTGTACTGTAGATATTTTTATGTATATAGAGCTAATATATAAATGTCCGTTTGTCCTTCCAAGTACATACACAACTTGCGAGCCTCCATAGTGTTGCTTTGTGAATATGAGTTTTGGTTTGCTCTTTATTTAGAAATGTTAAAGTATTAAAAAGCAGAGTTGATTCATCTTAAGTTCTTCTTTTTTTAGTAAGCATGGCTGAATTTGAGCAGTTTTGCATGTATTATGTATTGGATGTGGTATTTTGGGATCTGCGCATTTTTGTGCTCCTTCTTACACACTGTTTTTTTCAGCACGCTCTCTCATCATATTACTGCTTCAGCAGCGTCTGTTTCTGTATTCAACGCAGAAAAGTCTTTCTTAGGTTTTGCTTTTCTCTTTCTCCTCAAAGCTGATCTCTGCTCTCTAACCTCTTTCCCTTTCACTCTCCTCTCTCTCCATTTTCTCTCTCTTTCAAACAGAGTGGGTTCACCCCTCTGCACATTGCTGCTCACTATGGTAATGTGAATGTCTCCACCCTGTTGCTGAACAGAGGAGCTGCTGTTGACTTCACAGCCAGGGTAGAGCCAAATTCCTACTGTGTTGCTTGCCAATTGCAGAACGGCATGCTATTTGTCATCGTAGAATTCACTTTAATCTAAATCTGTAATAAGGCGTTTACATCAAGCCCTTTAAAAGTTACATTTCTACCAGTGTGTTTTTACTTAAACTGCCTTGCTAAGACTAGTACATAGTCATTTTCATGCAATTTGCAATCAAACCTCTCTCCTATAATCTTATTCTATAATGCCAACTCCCACTAACAGCAATGTCCAATAATTTCTTTCTTTATCTGCCTTGTCAGAATGGAATTACGCCTCTACATGTTGCCTCCAAGAGAGGCAACACCAACATGGTGGCCCTGTTGCTGGACCGAGGTGCTCAGATAGATGCTAAAACAAGGGTAAAACTCAGCTTTTCTTAAAATCTCATACTGGCCATTGAACAAAGTGTAAAAAGCATTTTTCAGGTCCTTTTTTGTCCAAATTGGTAAAATGGATTAATGGGTGTATATGTTTATGCATATGTTATTGCTCCATAGGATGGGCTGACACCCCTGCACTGTGCAGCAAGGAGTGGACATGATCCCGCAGTTGAGATTCTGCTGGAAAGAGGAGCCCCCATCTTAGCTAGAACGAAGGTAGATTATGCCATTACTGGGTCAACATACTTGCACTAGCATAACACTGATAATTGATGCAATATGTTCTATTGTCCCTTTATATATCCCTTTGGTTCTCATCTCTGCTACTGCTCTCTTCAATGTACTGCTATTTTTAAAATCTTTTGCATCTCTCTGTGCACACATACAGAATGGACTGTCTCCGCTGCACATGTCAGCCCAAGGAGACCACATAGAGTGTGTGAAACTATTGCTGCAACACAAGGCGCCTGTTGATGATGTCACGCTCGACTACCTCACAGCGCTGCACGTCGCAGCTCACTGTGGCCACTACAGAGTAACTAAGCTCCTCCTGGACAAGAAGGCCAATCCCAATGCAAGAGCATTGGTAAGGGTTCAAAGAAACAATTACAGAAGCACCACAGTTGGTATTGAGACATTTGCACATACACATTCTTCCATATAAAATTTAATTTCACACTACCTAAAAGAGTGGAATCAGGAGCCCATTTCAGGTCAACAAACCATAGCCAAGAGATCCACGAAATAAGTCACATGTCTGACATGCCATGGAAGTTGGATGTTGGCGATGGGAGTGATGTCACTCCCGAGCTGAGTGTGTTTCAGTACTAAAGTCAGAAGAGCAAGGAAAAATAGGATGTGTTTTGCTCCTTAGCAAAGTAGAGCCATTCATGCATCACTAGCAATACAGCTCATTTGGGGGTTTTTTGCACTTAAAAACACAGCTGCAGTGTGTTCATGGATGGAGCGTGGTCAGTGCTCTGTATATGGCTTATTTAACAAGCCACAAATACACGTCAGCAGAACAGATTACAAGTTCTACAGTTTTACTGCTGTTTACATGCACTGGACTGTGAAGTTGGGGTTGGTGGGGCTGCTCCAGATTTCCGAGTTGGAGGTCCAACTTCCAGTTAAAAATTCCATCAGGGAACTCAGAAATTCTGAGATTCAGATAGAGGTATGCACATACTGTATCTGTTCATTTTTCTCTTATTGTCTCTACCAGAATGGTTTTACTCCTCTCCACATTGCTTGTAAGAAGAACAGAGTGAAGGTGATGGAGCTGCTAGTCAAATATGGCGCATCCATACAGGCAATTACTGAGGTGAGATTGTTTTGGTATGTCAGGAGATTGTGGATTAGTATAGTACATGTTCACCTTAACATTGTCCTAGATTTTCATATAATGGTTCTATTTATTGTTCTTTATTGCAGTCTGGTCTGACTCCCATCCATGTAGCTGCTTTCATGGGTCACCTCAACATAGTTTTACTTCTGCTGCAGAACGGAGCTTCTCCTGATGTTCGTAACATTGTGAGTGGTGATTTGTTCAGCGCTCGGAAATACGCATCACTAAAATAAAGATACATTTTTCATCTGTCATTTTAGTGCAAACACCCGAGGCCATTCTTACGTACATTTTTGTGCTCAGCACAGTGTCTTAAAGATAATCAGTGTTCTGCCTTTGCATATCAGCGCGGTGAGACAGCTCTCCATATGGCAGCACGAGCAGGACAGATGGAAGTGGTTCGCTGTTTGCTGAGAAATGGAGCATTGGTGGATGCCATGGCCAGGGTGAGTCAGCTGTAAACACTGTTCGAGTTAATCGCTCTTTCCTTCTGTTTACAATAAATTAATATATTTCATGCACTGGTTTGTATGGCTTATGTCACCTGTCTCAGCTCTGCCTGCAGCGTCCCTGTTCTAATGCTACTTCTTATGACTGTTTCATTTCCTGTTATCCTTTTCAAGTACAACATGTAAAACCTTTTCATTCCTCAACTGCAGGAGGATCAGACTCCCCTCCACATTGCTTCTCGTCTAGGGAAAACAGATATTGTCCAGCTACTTCTACAGCACATGGCCTACCCGGATGCTGCCACCACCAATGGCTACACTCCTCTCCACATTTCAGCCAGGGAAGGCCAAGTGGAGACGGCTGCTGTGCTCCTGGAGGCTGGCGCGTCACACTCAATGGCCACCAAGGTAAACCAAGGGTAGATGCATATAGACAGATAAAGGTGCGTGTGTGATAAGGTAAATCAGTGGCATTCAAATTTCTCCCTTTTACATCTACAGAAAGGATTCACTCCATTACATGTAGCAGCAAAATATGGAAGCCTTGACGTAGCCAAACTTCTCCTTCAACGGAGAGCTCTTCCCGACGACGCCGGCAAGGTGAGTTGATGTAAAAGCAGATTCTGAAACAAAACCCAACATTATTTGAGGGTATTTGTATTTATTTTAGTAAGAGATACATTACATAAAATGTAATAAAACTGATCAAAAATCATAAAGATATGCAAAATGTGTAATTTAGTCAAACGCTCTCTCTTACAGAATGGATTAACTCCACTACACGTTGCAGCTCATTATGACAACCAAGAGGTGGCGCTGCTGCTCCTGGATAAAGGAGCATCACCTCATGCTACTGCAAAGGTTAGACAAAGTACATGAGAAAGTCACGCTTCTTTACATATAATGCATTTAAGCTTACTTGTTTGGAATATGTTGTTATCTTGTTGACAGTGTCACATTATAGCTTTGATGCCATTATTTAAGGTGATGATAATGTTAAGAGGCCCAGATTGTTTTCACAATATCTATCTTCTTTCCTCACTCCCTGTTCAGAATGGCTACACTCCTCTTCACATCGCAGCCAAAAAGAACCAGACAAACATTGCTTTAGCGCTACTGCAGTATGGAGCAGAGACCAATGTTTTAACCAAGCAAGGAGTCAGCCCTCTGCATCTGGCAGCTCAGGAAGGACACGCCGAGATGGCCAGCCTCCTGCTGGGAAAAGGAGCTCACGTGAACACAGCCACGAAGGTCACACAGAAGCATAATCTTTTAATTTTTGTTAATTGATTTTGATTTGATTTGATTTTGTTAACGTTACAAATCATCTGCACAAATATGGCGGTCTGCTTTGAAATGGATTTGATTGCCAATCTGAATTGGGAATAAAACGTGTTACACTGATGATCCACACTGATCTCCACACAATAAATACATGTATGTGCTTCATATTTAACAGAGCGGACTTACTCCTCTGCATCTTGCTGCACAAGAGGACAGAGTCAATGCATCAGAAGTACTGGCCAAACATGATGCCAACCTGGACCAGCAAACCAAAGTACAGACATGCATGCACATGAAGAAAATAACGTCGTTAATCAAAAGGAATTTTACTGTGTGAATCACAGTATGTCTTAGTGTTTATCCACTGCTACAGTTTTTGATCTGACCTGCTGATATTTAAGTGAATCACATGCATTAGTAGCATTTTAAAGACAACGTTTAAATCATACATTCAGGTAGCATTATTGGTCAATATACTTACTTACAGCAGATCAGTCTGTTTTCCTCTTCTCATCATCTCCTCCTTGCTAACAATTCAGCTTGGATATACCCCTCTGATTGTCGCCTGTCATTATGGAAATGTCAAGATGGTTAACTTCCTGTTACAACAAGGTGCCAGTGTCAACGCCAAAACCAAGGTTATGTTCAAATCTTAATTTTGAAGCAATCTCTGTTTAACTTAAACTGCAAGAACAGCATGAAATTAAGTCCAAATAAGGCATCGCTTTCCTTTGAGTTTTTACTGTGACTAAACAAAATGTTGTTTCTGTTTTGTTTTACAGAATGGTTACACACCACTTCACCAAGCAGCACAACAAGGGAATACACACATAATTAATGTTTTGCTACAACACGGAGCCAAGCCCAGTGCTACTACGGTGGTAAGACAGACTACAGCGCAAGCATTTACTCTAAAAAAAAAAACGTTTTTGTGCCACTGTCCGCTATGCTATATCCTTCTCTCTGTTAGAATGGAAACACCGCTCTGTCGATTGCCAGACGTCTGGGTTACATCTCTGTAGTAGACACGCTGAAAGTCATCACTGAGGAGGTCATCACCACGACAACTGTAAGCTGGTGATAGCTTTAACTTCTGGATGTGGAATCAGGAAATGTAGTCCTAAAGTTTCCAGAAAATACAATCTAACCTTTCTCTGTTTTGGTTGCCATTTTTCCATGACTGTGAATGGTGTCACATTAGACGGTCACAGAGAAACACAAACTGAATGTTCCAGAGACTATGACTGAGATCCTTGATGTGTCTGATGAAGAGGGTAAGTTACTTGAAATGTGGAAAACAATCATTCATTGTGCTGCTTATCTATATCAAGCTCACTTTTTCCAGGCAATGTCATGACTGATCATTGATAAAAACTATAGCTCACTGTTTAGTAGTCAATAAAAGTGTGTATTGCAGGTGGTGTATAGTTTGGGGTCTGAAAACTGTATGTTTCATAGCTCTAAGGATGGAAGAAGAGCCATTATCTGACATTTCTGTGTAGCTAGAAGGTACTGCATCTGTGCTTGGTGTGCAGTATTTAACTTTAAGGGGAAAATTGAATTAGATCCAGAATTCTATGCTCATATTTGCAGTTCCTATATTACCTGCATAGAGAGTCAATATATATATTCGCACAATATAAACATAAACACTTCATGGCTCATGTGTGTAAACTAACTGCATGTCAAATTTGGAGTTTTGTGTAAATACCTTTTTTCTTTTTTTTTGTATCTGTTTTCTAGGTGAGGACACAATGACAGGTGATGGGGGAGAGTATCTAAGAGCGGAGGACCTCCGCGAGCTGGGAGATGACTCTCTACCAGGACACTATCTGGATGGCTTTAGCTATATGAGCCACAACCTGGACAGGTGAGAAAAGATGCACATACACTGTATTTAGCCTAACAGATGTCTAAATTTGCTTAGAGGATACCTTCCTTATCTGCTGTTAGCCAGGCCCATCATCATCCACAGGAAAACCTACATCAGTATAGATAAATTCAGAAAAGGCACTGAGAAAATTCACATTGGTTTTTCCATCAGGCCCCAGCACACCCCTATTCACCAAAGTTTCCATCAGAGAGAAGGAGTTCTCATTGAAGAGATGCTTACAAGCCACCAGGTGAGGATAAGGTGTAGAATCTGTGTGGTGTAACTTTACTGAAAACCTCTTTAGAGTTTGAGTCCAACCAGCCTGTTGATGTTTGTTGGTCCACAGGTCTCAGCACTGTCTAGAGAGAATGAAAAGGACTCATTCCGCCTGAGCTGGGGTGCTGAACATCTCGATAATGTTGTGCTGTCCTCCAGTCTGCTACATTCTGGGTATAAACACACACAAAGAAAAATCCACTCTTTTCTTGCAAAGAAAATCCAAATTTCAGGATTTCACCCACTTGCAAACTCAACATGAGCATTTCTATCATGTCTGTAAATTCTGAGGGTTTTTTTTAAACCCACAATTTATGAAGTCCACGAGATGCCACAAGCATTTTGTGGGCTTAAATTTATTAAATTAATTTAATTTTTTTAATTTATTAATCCTAGGGTGCACACTTTACCCATATAAATTATTCACAATCAAAAACAGAAGTGCATTTATTGTCACTGCACTCAGGTACAATGACATTTTGTACATGTATGTCACGTCTTATAGAAAGCTCATCTTTGGAAAATGTATCTATATCACTTATGGTAGTAGTGCTTTCCAAAGACACATTAACCTCAAAGTGAAATCAACATTTTGCCAAATTTGTAGTCTTTTAATTTCAGATTGAGGTTGGACATTAGAATTCCGGATAAGGGCTCTGTTTTCATGTGCAAAGCTGAACATCTTGGATGAACAGGCTATGTGGGCATTTCTAAATGGGTCTCCTAATTTTCATTTTGCATTATGCACAGTATGGGCAGCAGCATGTCAAAGGGATAGCTGAAAGTGAATTGTTATAAATTTACCTGCTGAAAAGGTCCCCAAAATGGGTGCTCTAAACATTTAAGACACAAAGTAACACCTTTGTGCGTTGCACGCCTTCATTTCGGTGAATCTGCCTCCTGCTTGCACCTGTTCTGCAACAAATTTAAACATTCTGCTGCCTGTGCTGGTTATTACATTGTGGCAAGGATGGTCATTATATCCTGAAACAGATATTCCATCTTTTACATGCTTTTTTTTTTCAGGTGTACTTGTATTTTTCATGGCTTCACATCTGTGTTTTCTATTCTACTTCTTTTATCTTTGCTGCTGTGTAATTTTCTGTCCAGTCTGGTTCTCACTTTTGCTCATTCTTTTTCTCTCTTTCTTTTTTGTGGTTGTTGCTTTGTTGTGCATTCTCTTATCTTGCCCGTGTTTGTTTGTGACTCTGTGTTTGTGTGTGGGTGTGTGTGTGTGTGGGTGTTGTTTTTTTATTCTGCTTCTAGCCGTTCCTCACCATGCCTAGACCATGACAACAGCAGGTGAAATTCTTTATTTTGGCTACTTTCCTCTCTCCTTTATGTCCTTCTTTTTTTATCACTATTAAATGACCTCATTTCCATCTTGTTTCTCTGCTTTATTTCATAATGAATGCCCTTACATTACCTGGATTAACCAAATTATTTTATCCTTAATGCAGAGCTAATTTTTCTAATTGTAATGATCTGCAAAGACAAAGTCCCAGTACAGCATTTATATCTTATATATTTATATATTATATATTTATTTTATATTGTAGCAGAAAATATTATTTATTGAGACCTGGTTGTTATTAATATCTCTTCTCATGTCCCAAATGTAGGCCTTTGCTTTTCTCTTTAGTTGCTTCAGTTGCCATGTCAGCATGGAGATTTATTGACATGCAAATGATGCGCATCATTTATTGATTAAATATTTGCCTTTTCTTTAGCTTCTTGGTCAGCTTTATGGTAGATGCCAGAGGTGGCGCTATGCGTGGTTGCCGTCACAACGGTTTGCGAATTATCGTGCCACCAAGAAAGTGCTCTGCACCAACGCGGGTGACATGCAGGCTGGTAAAGAGACATCGCTTGGCCTCCATGCCCCCTATGGTGGAGGGTGAAGGGCTGGCTGGTCGCATCATAGAAGTGGGACCCACTGGAGCCCAGTTCTTGGGGTAGGTGTTTGGTTGAGTGCGTGTGGATGTGTGTGCGTGTACTAACAGTTTGTGTACTTGCTTGTGTTTTTTCTACTATCTCGTATAACTGTGTTTCAACAGTTGTGTGGTGTGTTCATGCTTTCTTTTTCACTCCCCCTCTGTGCTGCGTATGGATCAGTAAGCTCCACCTTCCTACAGCTCCACCCCCTCTGAATGAGGGTGAGAGCCTGGTCAGTCGCATCCTGCAGCTGGGTCCTCCAGGAACCAAGTTCCTCGGGTAGGACCATGTGAGGGGGACACCTGAGCACCCTCAAATCCTGGTTACATGCCTACCCATCTTTTCCCCTTGTGTTCAAATGAGATTTTTTGAGTTTTTCATTATATATATTAATAATTATTATTATTTTATCTGCTGCTTCCTCTCTTTATTACAAGAGACAATTTTACCACCTGACCTGTCGGCTTATATTGTTGAGTTTTCCTCACGCTTCCCACCGGCACCTTTTCCCTATTAATGTTGGATTCTGTTCTGATGTTTAATAAAGGTTTTCTTTAAGCTTACACATTTTTAAAATTACTTTCAACTGACTTTTTTTGTTTTCTTTCTTTGTAAATTCATTCATATGCCAACCTAAAC
Source organism: Apistogramma diplotaenia (assembly GCA_015052665.1). Lineage (NCBI taxonomy): Eukaryota > Metazoa > Chordata > Actinopteri > Cichliformes > Cichlidae > Apistogramma > Apistogramma diplotaenia. Next base: position 16,996 of record VOQJ01047581.1, on the reverse strand, counting down.
ACTCTGCTGTATGATTTTCTCTGAAGTCAGCACTGTCAAGCTTGAATTAGCAGTAGTCCAATTTGATTCTAATTTGTATTTGGTTTTACCTTGTCACACCTTTCAGACCCGTGATTGTGGAGATCCCTCATTTTGCTGCTCTGCGGGGCACAGAGCGAGAGCTAGTGATCTTAAGGAGTGAAACAGGGGAGAGCTGGAAGGAACATCACTGTGACTTCACTGAAGAGGAGCTGAATCAGATACTTAATGGCATGGATGAAAGTAAGCGGTCTGAACTGGACTGTGGTGGTCAGCCACGGTTGATAGGTTGATATCTCAATGCATTTAAAAAAATCCATACAGTACATTAAAGCCATAACATGGGCAGCATTAGAACAGGATTTGTTACATAAATCCTAGAATAATAGTGTGAAGTACAGCAAAGTAACTTTACACTTTAAATCGCTTTCGCAGAACTCGATTCCCCCGAGGAGCTTGAGAAGAAACGAATCTGTCGCATCATCACCAGAGATTTCCCACAGTATTTTGCTGTTGTGTCAAGGATAAAGCAGGACAGTCATTTGATTGGCCCAGAGGGTGGTGTCCTCAGTAGTACCCTTGTGCCCCAGGTCCAGGCTGTATTCCCAGAAGGAGCCCTTACTAAGAAGATCAGAGTTGGGCTACAGGTGCGTACATTCCTTGACCAGTATACCAACCAAATTATTATTATGGAAAAAAAATGTATACATTTCACTACATCTTGCCCCAGGCTCAGCCTATTGATGTTGAAATGGTGAGAAAGATTATTGGCAATAAAGCAACTTTCAGCCCAATTGTGACATTGGAGCCAAGAAGGAGAAAGTTCCACAAACCCATCACAATGACAATTCCAATTCCCAAGAGCTCCAGCAGTGATGCAACTTTCAGTGGGGAGACCCCGACTTTACGTTTGCTTTGCAGTATTACAGGTAAGTATCAAAAAAAAATCGTCTTTTTTTTAAAGATCGGTTGACTTTCAGATGATGAAATGCTGCCTCTATAATCCACTATCATCTGAGTGTATTGCTGACATTTGTTGTTTGTGCAATTGCTGTTTTTGTTATGATTTATTAAGAAATTGAATCATTTTTAGTAATTTACTTATATCTTCTTTTTACTTTTAAAATTCCAATATAAAGCTGTTTTGTCAATGTGTCTTTCAGGCGGCACCACTCCTGCCCAATGGGAGGACATCACTGGCTCCACACCTCTCACTTTTGTTAACCAGTGTGTTTCCTTCACTACAAATGTGTCAGCAAGGTAGATCCTTCATTTAGTATTAAATGAGAACCTATGAGTCTTATGATTGAAAGTCAGCACTGTGTTATACCTTTAAGTGACCCAGTGACACCTATTAGTTACTAACGAAAAGTCTTGTTCATTCATAGGTTCTGGCTGATAGACTGCAGACAGATCCAAGACTCTGTTAATTTTGGCACTCAGGTCTACAGAGAAATCATCTGTGTCCCATACATGGCTAAATTTGTCATTTTTGCTAAGACACTGGACCCCATTGAGGGTCGCCTGCGGTGTTTCTGCATGACAGACGACAAGATGGACAAAACTTTGGAACAGCAAGAGAACTTCACTGAAGTTGCCCGCAGTCGAGATGTTGAGGTACAGTCTAATGTTGAGGAATGAAAAACAGAAAAATAAAAGTGTGTGAAAGGTTCATGGAAAGAGGCCTAGATAGTAAAATTAGAAAAGCAATGCTAATTGGTATTATTGCATTACACGGTGTACATATTAACAGAAGCAGATTATGGAGAAGGTGGAAAACCGATGTCAATTAATGAGGAATTTGGTGAAGTGGTTATTTTAAGATGTTAAAGCAGATGCAGGTTGTTGTCAACTGATTCTTAGTAATATTGTTCTTATTCATCTCTGAAAAAAAAATTGTTTTCAAAGAGTTTTTTGTTTGTTTTGAGCCATGAAAATGTTTTCATATCCTAATACAGGTGCTAGAGGGAAAACCTATATTTGCCGACTGCTTTGGAAACCTGGTGCCTCTTACCAAGAGTGGACAACACCATGTGTTCAGTTTTTATGCCTTCAAAGAGAACAGGCTGGCCCTCTTTATTAAAGTATGACTTTAAATCTATAAAACATTGTAAAATGTTTACTTTTTTACTCGGAAATTCAGCAAATCCAAATATCTGCAATCCGTGGGTATTTTTTTTTCACATATGAGCAGATTAGAGACACAGCACAGGAGCCATGTGGTCGATTGTCTTTCACCAAGGAACCACGCACATACCGTAGTCTTAATCACAGTGCAATCTGCAACTTAAACATCACCCTTCCACCATATTCAAAGGTCAGTTAGAATATGTTTCACCCTGTAGTCATATAACGATGGTAGATGATTTTAATTTGTAAGCTGCCTAATTGCTGATTTCTCCTTATTTTATTCTTTTCTATTTCTTTAGGAGTCTGATTCAGACCAGGATGCTGATGATGAGGTAAATGATGTTTTGCTTGGTTTCACACTACAGCAAATAAACATAGATTGCATAATTGCATTACAGCTAACTGTGCCTTTTTGATTTTTTTGATTGGCTTTTTTCCAGAGTGAGAAGAGTGACAAGAAATGTAAGTTGGTATTTACTATTTATGACTCATTATAAGTTATTTTTCTTTCTAATATACATTTATCCATTTGACAAATTTTACAAAATATTTTAAATGGTAATGGGTCTGTATATTATATATGATCTTTACAGTACAGCAAAGCATAAAATTGAGACACATCACATGATTAGCATAAAATTACTGGTCATAAAAGTTTTGAAGTATTAGAAATTTGTTATTTTGCTCTACTAACACTGTATGTAGTTATGTGTTTGTGACTGGAGGCTATGCTATGGCTGTTGTACTTTATGTTCCCCTCACTCCAAACCCAACTGACTTTCTTATTATTTACATTTTCTGTAATTGATGTATTTTCTTTTAATTAATCTAAAATAAAGGTCAAAATAATACTTTTTAATTAATTTCTTCTCAAAATTGTTTATCTATGTATTTGTACTTGATGTTAATCTGCAGATAATTATGTTCTGTGGCAATAATATATATTACATAAAAAGTCTTTATTTTGACCTATTATTTTTTCATGTTACATTTCTCTAATACTTTTACCAATAGCATGTAAACAAAATGGCTTCACACAGCAAACAAATAATATCATGTTGTTTGTCCTTTATTACTAGCCAATTTATTCTTATTAATATCATTTATTTTACTTTGCATTATTTTCTTTTGCCACTGCTTTCTCTTTAGTAGTTTTACTTCCGATGCAAAATCTTTCTGAGTTGCTTTCATTCACTCATTAAATTTTAAATCAGGTTTCATTATTTTACATCACTGTTATTTTTTTCTTTTCTGTATATGCGATCAAGTCACAAAACATTAGGATTCTACTATTAACATTTCTAACTTTTAGCTGCAATATTTGATAATAGTTAACCTATACACATCAAATAGAACCTCAATGCAAAATTTCAGTATTTTAGAATTATCTATAACTCTGTTACAGTGCTTATGGAAACTCTCTCTAACAATCTTCAAAAGATAATAAAACAATCCAGAAACAGTGGTTCTATTACTTTGCTTATCTAACAGTTTCTCTCAAATATTTTTAAGGTTTTTTTTTTTTTAATTCAAAGTTTCCTGTTTTAAAGTTTTTGTTGGCAAACATGACTATAACAGCGACAATCTTGAGACGTTTTGTTTGTCTGTTTTCCGTCCTCCTTGCCCCTTTGTTCCATAAGTTTATCAGTCTCATTTTATTTTTTATAGATCTTGTGTTTAATTTTTGAATGCATAGTCAAACAAGTTAGATTATTATGATACTTGCAAAATTCTATTTATTTTGTTATTCTTCCTGGCTTTGCTTATGCTGTTGCTACGCTACTTCCCTTCAAACCTCTGGGGGACTACTTTGTCATCTTCTTTTGGTCTTCTTTTTGAGACTTCCTTATTCTCTGACTTGTCATCTTCTTACTCTGTGAACTGAAGATGGATTTTTGATGCCATTATCTTGATGACAGTTTTCTGATGTCTCTCTCCCCCACTTCATTTGTCCCTTATGTTCTGTACCCTTTTTGGTTATGAAACATTTTTCATTGAAGATGATGAATCTGAATCAACTGAGACATTCTCCTTCAGAACTAACCAACCTCTTGATCCTGCAACACTTGCAAGCCCAGATCTCCTGTCAGACATGTCAGATGTCAAAATGCCTGCTGCCTTTATTGCAGCTATGTATGAAGAGAGAGGTGGAAATAATAGGTCGGAGGAAAGAGAGTCTGTGGCCATTGTGGAACAGTTCAAAGACAGGACAGAAAAGGCTGGTGAAATTAAAGATGGGATGAATATTAGTAAACAGACAACACAACAATATGACGCTAACAAACAGCGATATTCACTCTATGGAGCCAATGCTCTTGAAGAACCAGTCATAAAGAATATTTGCATTGAGACACAAAGTTCAAGTAGATCTGAAACAGATGTCAGAGACTTGACATTGATCTCACATTCTACCACAGAGATGGAAAAATACCTTGAACAGAAACTTACTGGAACAAATGATTCTCAAGAAGATCTTGTCCAACATGAATTTGAACATGTCATTGAAAAGCGTGTCGGCAAAAAGCATCCCCCAGATATCAAGAAACCTATTCGTAAAAAACTTAGAGACAGGTCGCGTTCTGGATGTAGCAGCTCTGAGGGAGAGTTGGAAAGGATGAGCTCTGAGGAATCCTTAGATGGTGATACTATTCTTAAAGAGAGTGGCCTTTTACCCACCACAGTTACTGATCCACCAGCTTCTCCTTTAGTGGTTGAGACACCTATAGGATCAATAAAGGACAAGGTAAAAGCTTTACAGAACAAAGTTGAAGAAGAAGAGATGCAAAAAAATACTAAAGTCTTTACATATGATGAAAAATCTTCTATCACCACAAAGAGAACAGAGGAAGTTATGCCAGAACTTCCCAGAGTTCCGAAGTCGCCTAGATCTCAGACAGAAAGATTAGAGGAGACTATGTCTGTGAAGGAGCTGATGAAAGCTTTCCAAACTGGGGAGGACCCATCAAAGAGTAAATCTGGGCTTTTTGAACACAAAGCCTTGCATCCTTCTTGTATGTCCACATTGATTTCCGAATCAGCAGATACTGAAAAGATGAACGATATGGAACAAAGTCCTACACAGGAGCCAAAATCACAAATCCAAACTCAGGAGCCCAAAATTTTACATCAACAGAGTAATGTCAACAAAGGTGATAAAACTGACACAAAGGATGAACCAGCAAACTTAATCAGCTCTCAGGAATCACAAACTTCAGATAGAGTGTATATTGAAAAGACAGTTCAATTTAGTTATCCTATTGAACATGGTGATGAAACCATTAGCCCATCGCAAGAGTTGTCAGAGAAGGAGGGAGTCTCTGTGAAACATCTGATAAAAACATTCCAGACTGGGCAAGGTAATCAGAAAGATGAAGCAGGGTCTTGTTCAACAGTCTCTATTGATTCTGAAGAGAGACAGACCGCCTTACAAAGTCCTACTCGGGAGCCGGCTCGGAGCCTCACAGTTTATGATTCACAGAGTGATGCTGACACACATAAAATCACAGATCTAGAAGATCAGTCACAAAGTTTAAACAAAGAGGAACCACAATTAAGTTCAGGCAGTTTTGCACCTAAAAAGACAGTAACATTTTCTGGCACTGTTCAGTATAATACTATTAGCCAACAGAGCGATGTGTCAGAGTTTTCAGAAAAGCAGGGCATGTCTGTTAAGGACCTGATGAAAACATTCCAGACTGTGCAAGATCCCCTAAAACCTAAAGGACTATTTGAACACAAACCCCTGGCTTCCTCTATTTCAACATTAATATCTCATTCAGGAATTCAGCAGAGTGAACACAGTTTCAGGAAGGAGCCAAATTTGCAGACCCAAATGCAGAATATTACAACTTTACAACCCCAGATTAATGTCACTGATTTAGATGTCCAAACAGTAAGTCTAAAGAATTCTGAGGATTCACAACTAATTTCAGATAATTATTGTTTTGGAACAGTAGAAAATGCTTATGGAATTAAGTTAGATAATCAAAAAGTAAGAAGAATGCAACTAGAAGAACAAGCCATCAGCACTTTTGACTGCTTATCTGAAGACACACAGATCAGCCCTGATCGCAGGCCTTCTGAGGACTTTAGTGCTGACATAAAAGCTGAGCTGGAGGACAGTCCAAGGTACCAACAATTCAAGCAGACAACTTCAGATGTCAGAAATCAACTTGAGACACGTGAGGAGGAGACCTTGGCTCATGATTCTGATAGATATTTTGGGGAAGACATAAGTCCTGAGTGTCTTGAGAGTCCCAAACATGAAGGAATGGATCAATTTTCAGACACTAGTGTTATTAGGAGCTCTCATTCCGGCACGGATGAGAGAGACGACTCTGAAGGACTCATGTCAGGATTGACCAAAGAAATGCTTTCTTATCCTTTTAAAAGAGAAGATGTATATATCATACCACCAGAGAAGGATAAATCTCTTGAGGAAACTAAAGAAAATGCAACTGTTGAACATGAGAGAGAGAAATTCTTTACAGAAAGTAAAACTGTAGTTACAGAGGTCAAAGAGCCACCAATTCATGAACTCTACTTAGGGATAGAACCATCCAGTCAGGCTTCCACAGCAGACAAAGAAATGTCTGGGATGATGTTCTTAATGAACAGGGACATGGATCTGGATATACAAGCTGGGACTGCAAACAGGCAGCCATCAGTAGAAGATATTGTTCACGAGAAGTTTGAAGAAGTAATTTTGAAAAAGGACATAAAAAAAGAAACAATCACTTTCCTTACTGATGAAAATAAAGCAGCAATAAAAGATGAAAGAACACAAGATGTAAATCATGCAACTGTGGAGAAGGACAAACATAGACTTACAAGGGACAGTGAAAAGGCAGAGAATAATGACTTGGATCAGAACCTCAAGGACAAGCCAGTGAAAAGAGGGCCTCCAAAGGAAGTTGCTGTCCAGGAAAACTTTGAGCAAGTTATTCACACCAAAATACATGAAATGTCTAGTGCTCACACGGATGATGAGATGAGTACAGAAACACATGAACAGATTGATGTGTTTGAAGTAAAAGAACTAAAACCAAGTACAATATCAGAGACTCCATTTCAAGAAGTTTGCATTGATAGAGACTTAAACCAACAACAATCTACAACTAAGATGAATATGTCAGGCATGATATCACTTCTCAGTAGTGACCTAGTTCAACATTTCCAGGAAAAGCCAGTGACAATACAATCCCAAACACAGGAAGAGCTTGTCCACGAGAGCTGCCAACAAGTCATATTGACCTTGGAGGACAAGATAGAGGGAGAGACAAATGAAAACCTGGAGTGCGATGTAATTGGTGACAAAGAACAAACACCAATTTCAGTGGTGGAAATTCCTTTCCAAGAAGTCTGCATCAAGAGAGAGGCACACCACCAGCAATCTACAACTGAGAAAAATATGTCTGGCATGTTGTCACTTCTCAGTCATGACTTAGATAAACATCTAAAGGATAAGCCTGTGGCAATGCAGTTTGAGTCAGAAGAAGATCTAGTCCGTGACAGATGTAAACAAATTATACTGACGAGTAATGATGTACAGGACAGAATGGGTAGCCAGGCAAATGAAGACCTACAGACTGATGTAATTAGAGAGGAAGAAGAGGTTTGCACTGACAAAAAGGTACACCATCATCAGTCATTTGAGCCATCTACAAAACCAAAGGAGATGTCAGGCATGCAATCCCTGTTGAACAGTGATTTGAATCAGTACCTCAGGGATAGGCCAGTGACAATGCAATCACAACCACAGGAAGAGCTTGTCCATGAGAGGTGCCAACAAGTCATATTGACAAGTGATACTTTGGAGGAGAAGATAGAGGGAGAGTCAAATGAAGACCTGGAGAGCAATGTAATTGGTGACAAAGAACAAACACCAAGTTCAGTGGTGGAAACTCCATTGCAAGAAGTCTGCATCAAGACAGAGGCACACCACCAGCAATCCACAGCTGAGAAAAATATGTCTGGCATGTTGTCACTTCTCAGTCATGACTTAGATCAACATCTCAAGGATAAGCCTGTGGCAATGAAGTTTGAGTCAGAAGAAGATCTAGTCCATGACAGATGTGAACAAATTGTACTGACGAGTAATGATGTACCGGACAGAATGGGTAGCCAGGCAAATGAAGACCTACACACTGATGTGATTAGAGAGGAAGAAGAGGTTTGCATGGACAAAAAGGTACACCATCATCAGTCATTTGAGCCATCTACAAAACCAAAGGAGATGTCGGGCATGCAATCCCTGTTGAACAATGACTTGAATCAGTACCTCAGGGATAAGCCAGTGACAATACGATCGCAACCACAGGAAGAGCTTGTCCACGAGAGGTGCCAACAAGTCATATTAACAAGTGATACTTTGGAGGAGAAGATAGAGGGAGAGTCAAATGAAGACCTGGAGAGCGATGTAATTGGTGACAAAGAACAAATACCAAGTTCAGTGTTGGAATCTCCATTGCAAGGAGTCTGCATCGAGAGAGAGGCACACCAGCAAGCTTTTTTTCAACTACCAATTAGTTTAAACACACTACAACAACCAGCTGATTTCGAGAATCGAAATACTGTAATATTTGATGACCCAGCAAATGAGTCATGTCCAGATTCATTAGAAACAAGTCCCGTCATGGAGGATAAGTCCTCAAAGAAATCCCCTGATTCAATTGAACCAAGCCCTACCAAAGAATCTCCTTGTTCAGACTCTCTTGAGGGAAGCCCTACTCAATCAAACAATGCAGAACTTAAGATCCCAACAAAAACTGCTGTGTATGAAGATTATGCTTCCCAGCTCAGAGCCTGTTTTGCTCATGACAAAAACCTTGAGACAACTGACATGGATAGTGAAATTAAAGAAGACAACTATTCTGAATCTACAAAGACAGTAACTCATGGTGGGAGTCTTCATATGTTTATAAGGCAAGAGTCTTTTGACTCATTAGAGAGAGATGATGATGCCACCAATAAGCAGTTCACACCAGAAGAGGAGATGTTTAAAATGGCTGCAAAAATCAAAACATTTGAGGAGATGGAACAGGAATCAAAACTGAGGAGACAAAAATCTTTTGATGCTACTGCACAATCAGAAACCAGTGATCAGGAAGCTGGTGACAATTCATTGTCTTTATCTACACCTCAAAAAGACAAACCTGATCAAGATGCCGAATACTCGTTGCCACACAGAGATAAAGACACTATTCAAGGTGGAGTCGTTGGCATGCCTTTTTCTGGGTCAAATGAGCATCATTTAGATGAGGACAACAAAGTTGGGTCACCACTTACTGATGGTTCAGCTTCTGGTAGCCAACCAGTGTGTACTAAAGAAAAAGAATTTGTTGTTGAATGTGAAGGACAGGTTGAGGTTGAGGAGCAAATGAATCTTTGCTTTGCAGAGGATAGACAAACACCAGATAAAACACCAGGTGATGTGAAAGCCCCTGATCCATTTCAGTTTCAAGAGGGAAAGCTATTCGAAATGACCAGAGGTGGAGCTATTGACATGACAAGAAGCTTTGATGAAGAAAGGGAAGCATATGCATTTTTTCATATTGGGGAACATCTGGTTCGTGAACTTGTGCCAGAAGAGAATAAACACTCTCACTCAAAGTCTTTAACTTTACAGACCAGAGATCCTATTCCAGATGTAACCCTTCAAGAGACCCCAAATTCATATATGACTCAGGGTACCAGTGACAAAGTATCTAGTCCCAAATCCGAAATTGTCATCATACCCACAAGTGGTAAATCACTGCTTGAGAACCCACTTACAAAAGTTGAAACTGACAACTCTGTGGAGGTTCATCTTGGTTCCTCCAGTGCTTTGAAGAGTCAAATAAATGTTCAAAAAGACACTGAAAGCCTTGGAAGCCTTGGTCTAGACTATCTAGACTCTACCGTAGCCGACCTTCAGTCAGACACAGTTGCCCATTCATTCTACTCAGGACAGACCCATGATTTCTCAGACTCCTCCCCTGATGATGAGGTTGAAGAAGAAGATGATCAGTGTTCAGTCATAGAAATGGCCTTTTCACCTGGACAGGCTGGCATGCCAGTATATCATCAGGATTCACCTACACCTTTGACCAAACCAGCCACCACAGTTGAAGGGGTTGGCCATTTTAAAAAAGCCAAGAAAGACTCCCAGATATCTCAAGGAGAAGCAGAGAAAAGGTCCACCTTAGCCCGCAGGACTAGATCTGAGGCTAGTGACACAAATAAAGTTTCTGTCAAAGACAGGAGGAGTTATTCTGACTGTAGCCAGCCCACTAATACATCCATCCTTTCCCCCTCCACACTTTCTGTAATTATGCAACAGAAGCCTTTAGCTCGCATGATTCCCACATGCTCTTCTCCAAGGAAAGACATCCAACTCTCAAAGACTGTAGAAACATCTGTTAGATCTTCTTTGGATACTGATGATATAAGTAGCGCTAGCCACAGGAGCCCAGATTCTGTTATCTTCACATATGAAATTCCTGCATCGCACAGTTCAGGTTCTGATGGCAGTAGAGTAGAGCCAGCAGAACATATATCTTGTGGGACAGAGGATGTATTTGAATCCAGGCCTGCCTGGGATGAAAAGGTGGAAACTCAGATGCAGAGAATCATCGATGACCAAACTCCAGAATGTACGGCAGGTATGGCCAGACCTACAGTGGGTTTCTGCTTTCTTACTTCTTCTCTTCAGCTGAAAGAGCCTTTTCCTTCTGCTTAAGAACAACATCACCATTACTCATTTTTGCTTTAATAGGTTGTGATTTGTCAGGTCCCATCTTTCACACTTTAGTGCTTGTATTTTGTGTGTGCGTACATGTGTCTGTGTGCGTATCTTGTTGTGTCACACATGTAAGTTACTTTCCCATCTCTGTTTGCAATATGTTTGCAATCTCAAGATTGAATGGCCATGTTGGCTAAAGTAATAGTCTAAACCGTTTTGATGAAGACTTTCATTATTGCATTGGATTATTGTCAGGACTAATACTACAGCTTTACTAATATTAACATAATCTATGACATTCCTTACACTAATAATTAAAAAGCATGATTTGCGGCTTGTGACCAGTCATTTGTAAAAAAGTTAATTCATCTCAAATCCAGCCTTTATGTTATCATCCATGCAAGTATCACAGATCTACATTTAGTTTACAGCCTATAGCATATAATCCTCAGGAAATAATATTTTACATCTACACATTCACATGACAAATAACTGGAATATGTAAAAAATTTTACTCAATAGATTGTTATTCACCTCAGTAGTTGTTAAAATGTAATGTTTGGCTGTGGTGGCATGTCTTTAGTTGATTGGCAGGAAGATGCGGACAGAAAAGAGGAGACATTAACTATCATTTCAGATCTTCTTGGCTTCAGCTGGACTGGTAAGCTGTCAAATTATGCAGTTATTTTCTGTTTTAAATTGAAAATTTAAATATACAATGCATTTTGGGTAGAAGCAGTACTTACTGTACTTTTTTAAAAGTTATTTTAACCCATCTATTCATAAGCAGGAACGGGTGATGCTATATATAATTCAACTTTTTTATTAATTGCTTCATTCTCCATCTCCCCAGAACTGGCAAGAGAACTGGAATTCAGTGAGGATGATATTCAGCTAGTGAGAACAGAGAATCCTAATTCCCTCCAAGAGCAGAGCCATGCTCTGCTGCAGCGCTGGGTTGAACGGGAAGGCAAACATGCCACAGGTCCATAGCACTTGACTTAACATTGTATTAGTATTTGTCAATATCCATCCATCCATCCATTCTCAACCGCTTATCCCGTTTGGGGTCACGGGGGGGCTGGAGCCTATCCCAGCTCAAATAGGGCGAGAGGCAGGGTACACCCTGTACAGGTCGCCAGCCTGTCACAGGGCCAACACACAGAGACACAGACAACCATTCACACTCACATTCATACCTATGGGCAATTTAGAGTCCCCAATTAACCTAACCCCAGTAAGTGCATGTCTTTGGACTGTGGGAGGAAACCGGAGTACCCGGAGGAAACCCACGCAGGCACGGGGAGAACATGCAAACTCCACACAGAGGGAGGCCTGGGCCAAGGTGGAATCGAACCCAGGCCCTCCAGATGTCATTTTCTGTGAGGCAGCAGTGCTAACCACCACGCCACCGTGCTGGCTATTTGTCAATATATAACTTCAAATCTTTTAGACATTGGTAAATTGTTTCAAGGTAATGAATTTATTCTCAGATACACACAGAATGAAGTTATTTCTTGGTCTTGTTTTTTGTGTAATTGGTGGACCTGTATTCATATTATTGATTGAACGCAAATCTTATGTTTCCAGTTTTGTTAAATGAATGTCTTTCAGTCATCTATTAATGATAATTTTTTTCACAGAGGACTGTCTGATTAAGAGACTAACCAAGATCAACCGCATGGACATTGTCCATCTTATTGAAACCCAGATGAACAAGTCAGTTCAAGAGCAAACATCTAGAACTTATGCAGAGATAGAGAAGACACTGGATCACAGTGAAGGTATTTGGGCATCTTAACACGCTGAAGACTAAAGTACCTAAGAACCCCATTATATCTGCTGCATTGGTTGCTTGGCACGCTGCTGGTGATGTCATCACATAGCCACATAAATTTATGCTCACCATTATGGCACAGTTATCCACTGCTGCATGGTCCTAAATGATAGGCGTTGCCACTCAGAAAACACTTCCACATTAGTGCTGGTATAGTAGGAGAAAAAGAAAAAGATATTTTTTCACAAAATCTCATCTTTTAATACGGTTGCAACATTTCCAGATTATACACAGATTACATATCACTGTATAATCTGTTAATCTCTGTAGTTCTATGCTGATATGTCATTAAAATTGTGGTAAAACCAACACAATCATACACGCCTCTTCAACCCAGCTGCAGCAGCAGCACGATGTGCCGTTCATAAGGCACTGAACAGCAGGTATAAAGGGGCCCTAAGACCAAGCTAGCTCTGTGTTTACTTGCACTCACTTGTGTGTTTTTCAGTATCAGTAGCCCTGTCTTCAGTGCAAGAAGATGCAGACAGCCCCAGAGTTGTGAGAAGGGTGGAGTCAGACCGCAGACCACCCCCAGCTGTTTCTGAAGAAGACCTCTCAGTTGCTTCCCTACTGGATATTCCTTCATGGGCAGAGCCTGTTGGACAGCCCCACTCAGAGAGCATGCATGGTGACCTATTGGAGGAGCTTGAGATTCCACAGTAAGTTATTAATTTGAAATGATTTGTGACTCTACAACATAATCTAGGAATGCAACATAGTGTCAGGTTAAACTACTTCTTTTCTCAAAATCAATATTTCTCACCATGGTGGCCCCAGAAAACAGAACAGTGCCCTATCCTGCCTCCACCGGTGCTTTATATCATATAGTGGGAGCAGTTATTTGGATGCGTTTCCCTGTAATCTTGTGACCTAGCCTTCTTTTTCCTCTACAGTGAGTTGAACCCCAATCTGTGGACCTCTGAGGATCTAATTACACGTGAACCAAGTCAAGACAACTTAGATGAGCAAGTAAGTATGCAACCCACATTAAAAGATGCTGCATTTGGGAGCCAAGCAACTCAGATTTATGAGCACAAAGTGAAAGACCAGGAAGTTTGCAGCAGCATAGAAGCGCATTTCATCAGGTCTTTCCAAGGTGGAGCTCAAGTTAAAGACCTAAAGCAGTGTGGTTGTGAAGACAGCCAAGGCCAACCCTGTGCTATTGACTCATCTCATTCATCTATATCTATTGGAGACTTTACTTTGAGCCTGTCAGAGTCAGACAAAGCTGAAACTGACTTCAATAAGCTTTGTGATGAGTTATGCTGTGCGCCACTGTTTCCTAATACACATCAACCAACTCTGGCCTTGACTGAAGATAACACTGATGTAACTCAAAAAGTCAGGCTCTTTGAGGAGGGTACTGATGAATTCACAGTTCAGTTCACCAGAGTACTCTATGGTCATGACAACATCTCACAGGTTGCAGGTGTGGACATGGACATGAAACCCTTCAAGTCAAGCAAAGAGGAAAACACAAAATGCAACATATATAGTGAAGTGATTCTGGAAAACTTCCCCCTCATTGATGATTATGAAGATACGCAGTCAAGTGAAGCCGCGATTGCAACAGCTAAGTCCAGCATGCTGAATCCATTTGAAAATTATGTACTGACAATAATGTCATGCAGTCAGATAACCAGTAGTCCTCAACATATGGCTTGTGACTCAACTGATATGTACTGTAATTGGTCTTCTATTACTCCAGACAATAACTCCAGACAAGTAGCTGAAGCAAACATGTCCTACATTATTGAGCCAGACAATGTGTCTTCCCACTGTTTCCACTGTGACACCTGTCTCACACTACAGCCACATAACCCAGATGTGGCATTACCTTCCACTTTTATAGACTACAGCTGTTTGACCTCTGATTCTTCGGCATCTGAAGAGCAGTGTAGCTCTTTTTCACCTATTAGTGAAAGTGGTCTCTTCCTTGCAGACACATGGATGTTAAATGATTCTATACCTAGACTATCATCCCCCGAATCTGTCATGTCAGTTAGTGATTATAGAGCAATGTCACCTGACTCTCCTCGAGGTTGGGAAAGAGTATTACCTGCAGACTTTTCAAATATATTGGACAGGACTTATGCACCATCTCTAATGAATGAGATGTGTAGTTCTCCAGACGTTACACCAAATGCATTTGAAAAGGAATATGTATGTGTGTCATATAATGATGAGCACAAGACACTGTTTGTTTCAGAAGATGTTGTTGTTCCTCTAATTTCACATCTGAAACCAGTGTCCCCTGACTATCAAGTATCAAAATATAGTCCTGCACATGAGGATATATACATGGAGAAAGAGTCCAGAAAATTCTCACCTACATCAGAAAATGAATATGATGTTTTGTCTCACAAAAGAACATCTTCACCTGCCTTATTTACATCTATTCATAATTGTTTATCTACAGATATTGATTGCCCACCATCTTCCCCACAATCTCAGACTTCTCAGAGCAGTTTTTCATTTCTTGAACTGTTGCTCTCACAGCCAGTACGCACCCAACTGATGAATCAATACTGTGATTATTATTTACAGTATACAGGAGAAAATCCATCCTCACCATCACTGATGTCAGCTTCGTGCCATTCAGTCAGTGGGAAGGAAGTGGATCAAAGTAGTCCTTTCATGGAAGACTTTATAGCTCCTGTTTACCATCCTCCTCTCCCTCAGCAATCAAACATAACAATTTGTTGTCATTCACCAGATTTTTCAGTTCACCTTAATGAATGGTCAGATGCGTCAGGTCCACTGAAATGTAACATAAAAAATGGAGAAATACCAATTCTGGACTCAACAAAAACTACAAAAAATCGCACATGTTTGGATGTCGAAATAAATGACACTGAAGATTCAAGCAGTTTAACTAAAAAAGAAAAGTCAGTTCAATTTAGGCCATTAGTGGCTACAGAAACAAAACTAGTGGAACAAGGCAGGCAGTGTTACATTGATTACTGGTTTTCAAACTTGCAAGCAGAATGTTCTGGAAATGATTCATCACCAGGACAGTCAGATGATTTAACAAAAAACAGAAAAATGGCTTCCGAAGACAAAGAAAAACAAAACACCATAGATTTGTCTTTGGTTAAAAAGCTATCTTTAGGAAACTTTTCCTCACATGCCAAACAACACGAAAACCCTAGTGAAACTAACAAGTTAAATGAAATATCATTAGTGCAACCAATGGTGTTTGAATTATTTCAGAGACAAAAATATAATTTGAACTTTACAGACATGGCTGGATTTTCAAACAAAAGAAAGTCATTACATGAAACTGTAAACAAAAAGCAAACATTATTTGAAGGCGATAAGGAAAACTTAAGGCCATATTCGCCAACATCAGCGGGTTGCTTATTACTTGAAGATGCAGAAATGCATAAAACTCAATCTGGGACTATGTGGCCTCTCTCTGTTCAACCCAAAAAAGAACTCCCCCTTATGGACGAATGGGTGGGGGAAATAAGGCCACAATCTCCTGAATCATTGGAGTCTCAACACTGTAACTACTACTTGCAATATTCTGAAACTAGAGCCATATCACCTCTGGCAACAGTGTCTGATGTTGACGATTTCAAATCTTGTGTTGCTAAAATGTTTGAGGAAGACAGGCCAGATTCACCAGATTCCTGTTCTTCGAGGGTTGAAGCTAAATGCTCACGTGTAACTGTAAAAGCATCCCCTGTACTGTTTGCTGCAAGACCTTTAACCTACGCAGAGGTTGTGCGAGGATTTATCCATGAAACAGAAGGTGACACTTTGCTTGACTGCCAAAGGAGTGACTTGAGAACTGTGTCCACTCCATCTCTGCCATCAGAATCATCAGAACCAGAAAGCAGCCTCTCTCTTATAGACGAGTGGGTGTCAGAATTAAGGCCACAATCTCCTGAATCATTGGAGTCTGAAAGTGAAATTAGGCCTCTCTCACCTGACTCACCTGTTCCTCAGTTCAGATGCCCATTTAATGAGTGCAATGTGGAATTTGTACATCAACGGTCATTTACACCAGACTCACCATTTTCAGACTGGGATGATTCTGATTTGTGTCTGGAAATTATGTTTGATGAGATCAGACCAGCGTCCCCTCAGTCCGATTCATCCGATGTTGAACTGGATTTGTTATCAAGAAACAGAGCATTGTCTCCAGATTCCACGTCTTCAGATTTTGACTTTTCGCTCTTGCACAATTGGCTTGCAGACTTTAGAGCATCTTCCCCAGACTCTATGGCATCAGTTCATCAAAGTTTTCATTCTTCTTCTTTGATGTTGAGTCCAATAAACAG
>VOQJ01047579.1:0-10277 GCA_015052665.1 Apistogramma diplotaenia | reverse complement strand
GATAAAGGTCCAAACGTACCGGGTCTGCTGGGCAGCGGTGGGAATGCTCCGGGATGATGGATGGGGATGAACTGGGAGGAGCAGGTGGTTTGAGTCTGAGTGACAGGAGTCTTCTTAGCTTCAGACACCGGAGTCTTCCTCAGCTCCGTCTGCGCCTTCACCTGAACGAGAGCAAACGCATCGTCGGGCTGATTCAAAGACTCAAACCAGCAGCTGTGAGGAAGCAGCGTCTCTACCTGTTTGCCAGCATCAGCCGTTTTCTCGTGGCCACTCTTCTTCAGCTCGCTCTTCCTCTTGCCATCCCTCTTCAGCTCTCCTTTCCCACCAGCCCCATTGCCTTTGGAGAAGTCTCGGCGCTCTTTGCCGACGTCTTTCTGATGATGGTTTCTTGTGGGCTCGCGGCTCTGCTCTCTGGGCTTGATGTTCTCCTTGAAAGTAACAACTGGACGGTCGCTGCCGTCAGCCCACGAGCTCTGAGTCTTACCCACGGAAAGCACCGACTTCAGGCCGGAGTTCCCGCCGTCGTTGGCCGTCTGTTCGCCGTTTGACGACTCCTGCAGCACAGGCACCTCCTTCTCCTGCGGCTCCTCGATGGTCTGTTCTGGAATGTCAGTCATGAAGACGAGGAGGCCGTCCTCGCTCACTCTGTACTGGATAAGTCTGCAGAGGGGAGTTGGCCGTGACACACCAATTGTACACAAACAGGCAAAGAGCGGAGCAGCACTCACCCCGGCTGGTTGTCGGCCACCCATTTGCCCAGGGTGACGAGTCTCTGGTGTCGGGCGTGCACCGGCAGGCCGTCCCGGTCCACCAGGATGCCCTGATGTCCTTTGGTGAAGTCCAGACACCTGAAATATGAACATACATCAGAACATCTGTGCTGACCAAACACTCAAAACGATCCCAAAGAGAGGAAGGCGAGTCGTTACCTCAGAGCGGGCCGGAGGGCCAAGAAACCCTGCAGCTCAAACTCCTCGGGCAGGGGTGTGACTGCAACAAAAACACCCGCAGGGTGAAATTTACACTCTAATGAATCAACAACTCAGAGGTTAAAAATACATGATTTATGCAGGCGGAGGATTTAAAGCCTGAAGGAAACAAACTGCACTGCAGACAGCAACTCAGGAGTCATTCGATGTCCTGTAAATCCCTTTGTACTGTGGCACGAGCACACAGGAAGAGACAAGAGCGAACCCTCATGAAACACTAGATTCTGCTGATGCACGCTGACTGGCAGCTAAAGACTTCGATAAGGACACGCTCGCTCCATGGTGTCTGCAAACAGGAGGTCCAGCAGATGGAGCGACGTGTTCTGTGTGCAGCAGAGGCAGCTGTTGGTGCAGCTGCGAGGCTGCTGCGAGGCTGTTGTGCTGCGAGGCTGCTGCGCTGCGAGGCTGCTGCGCTGCGAGGCTGCTGCGCTGCGAGGCTGCTGCGCTGCGAGGCTGTTGCGCTGCGAGGCTGTTGCGCTGCGAGGCTGCTGTGCCACTCGCTGTGAAGTGAGCTGTGGTGCTGTGAATTTTCTTAACGTGTAAAAAGTCTTAAAACTGAACTTAACGACTTAATTCCTTCTATAAAAACAAAAATTCCAGTTTAAAAATGATTTTCTCCAAGTGGATCGAGTGGATTCGAAGTGAAATGGTGCACATGTCCTACCTGAGGAGCAGGACACGTCGTCCTCTTTGGCCTGGAAACTGTTGAGAATGGACACGAGCCAGGGCCAAACACTGAGAGAGGGAGCAGGGTTACAGCTTCACTTCAGAACTCCACACTGAATAAAACGCAGAGTCTGCAGCACTTACTTCTGCCGTTTGATGACAGCCGCCTCGTGGAAGACGCTGGGTCTCAGTCTGAGCCAATCCAGAGACACCTTGATGGCAGGCAGAGGACACTCGCCCATGTTCTCCTCCCCCCGGTTCTTGTTGAGCAGAAGGCGGGTGCACATCACGCCCAGGAAGGACACTGAGGAGACATGAAGTCATGTCAGATCTGACATGAGCATCATTCAAAGGCAGCAGCAGCTGCATATGAATCCATCCGTGTCATCATTAACTTACTGAAGAGGCCGAGCAGCTGGGACCAGCTGATCTGCTGCTCGCTGCTGTAGCTCTGCTCGCCGCCGTCGGCCGCCAGGTCTCGGAGGTGGTGCAGCTCAAACAGGTTAATGACGGTGATGTGGACGAGCTGCTGAGAGCTGAAGGCTTTCTGCAGAATCAGCCTCTGCACACAGACACACAGCAGCAACCATGTCATCAAACTGATTTACACATGCACGCATTTAAAAAACATCTTCCAGTCGTACCTGAAACTGCTCCTCCAGTTTCTCCCTCAGGCCGTCCAGCTTGTCCAGACTCTTACTCAGGTAGACGTGACCGTGAAACTTGATGAAGGCCTTGATGAAATCAGACACGCTCCACTTGGTTTTCACTTCATCACGACTGCAGGAGCACAGGAGGATTTAAGAGACAGGAAACGAGAGAACATCACATTCCACAAGGTTTTATTTAAAAAGCTTCCACGAGGTTTTGTTTCCAGATGGACATGATGTTCCAGAAACACTTTGACTCTACAGTGGAAAGAGAAGTCCAACATGTTTTTGTGTTGTGAGCTGGTACCTCTCCAGAGCCTTGGACAGAGCCTTCTGCAGGTTGGTAGAGGCTGCTGGGAAGGGGAACTTGACTGCAATGCTGCGGCAGTAATAGAAGATGGTGGTGAGGTGGTCTCCTTTAGAGGAGGCCAGGATGGCCAGCTGGTTGTAGGGCTGACCTGCAGGAGACAGAGGCGTGAGCAGGAACGAACTACAAACATGGCTGCTTCTCATTCTGGCTGTCTTCATGCTTAAACACTAAATGCTTCGTTAAAGGCGTTCATGCAGCATTTCTGAACTGAACTGGACTGAAGGTTCAAACGTCGAGCAGCAGAACTTTTCAAATGGAAGCACTTCATCATCTCTGAGAAGAACAAGCCGTTTCCCTCACCGGGGAAACTATTTACAACACTAACTTGTGAGCCACCTCCAACTTAATCCAACCAGTTTCTCCTCAGTACAAAGTGTGACATTCAGGGGAAGCAAACCCATCAAGATTCTATGAATGTGTGAATGTAATTGGAGCTCCATTTTAAAGGCTACAGGAAGTGAGTCTAACCCTGAGGAGGCCACTGTGACACCGACAGGCCTGTTTACAAGTAATTTGTGTTACAGCCACAGCAGGAAAGGGAATATCCAGGAGAAACACGCAAGAAACTGAGACAGACAAATAAGATTAATATGGAAAGTAAAACAGTCCTAAAACTAGGAGGACATTTGTTGGTGTTAGACCTGATTCACAGAAGCACGGTCTCCCTTTCTCATTGATTTATTCAACAGTTAAAAGCAATTGTTGAGATCAGGGGTCTCAAACTCCTGCCCTGCCCCCTACACCCGGCCTCTGAATTGATTTCAAAAACTTAACCCAACTTGGCTGTAAAAGTCTGAGCCAGCAGCTTCACCTCTGAGATACCAGGATCAGCAGAGGAGCTAACGTGAGGGACGGACTTCACTCAGCAGCTCAGCTGCAGACTCACCGTTCGATGGGACCAGCTGAGCTGCGTGCCGGTAGTAGGACTCAGCCTGGCTGGTCTGGTTACGATAACGAGCTGAAAGACAAAGGTCAAGAATAAGCTCTGAAGTGACCCGAGTTCAGTCACCACCGGAACGGGAAGCTTTCTCACCAATGTCTCCGAGGTGGACGAGGCAGTGCTGGCAGATGTAGGAGCAGGAGCTGGGCTGAGGGGTGACGATGGCGCTGGTGCTGCTCTGCTTATTGCTGATGATGCCGAGCTGAGACGACCTGACGCGACAGGGCAGGTCCACGTTGAACACAGTGCACAGCTCCTGCAGCAGCTGGAGAACAGCAGGAGTCCAACACGGTTAAAGCTGCACAGCTTCTTTATATCAGCTTTGTTCTGGAGGAATCTTCAATAAAGCTGAGAAAATGTAGCCTGGACTAGCTTAGATGCGACTACCTTTTGAAGTCAAACCAGGAATTTTTTGGGAGACCTCTTTAGTGTAGAATTTCACATCTGTAACATCTGTCACATTAAATACCCACAGTCACATCACCAAACTTACCTGTGTGTAGAAGCCACTAGCTGCCTCAAGAAACAGCGACAAGTTGGCCTGCACCTCACTGCGGTTGGGGTTGGCTCGGTTCTTGGCCTGGCTCTGAAGCGTGGTGATCTGGTTCTTGAAAGCATGGTTCCACCTGCAGGCAGGAGCACACATCAGGACGGGGAGTGTGTGAGCTTCACGATCACGATGATTCAACAAATCCTTTGCTTCTGCAGCTTCCAACAACAACAGGTTTGCAGGACTACCTTCGTGGAACAAGAGCCTTCATGTGGGATATCCCTCATGAAGGTATTCCCAACATCATGTGTGCACAGGAATATGACTATTGCAAACATACATACTGCAAAACCCTTGTAGAACTACGTTATTATAGAAAAACCTGATTTCTGACACAAAAATACTTTTTATATATCCTGTTTTCTTCTTTCCTATGTTTCTGCAGTGATGCAGAGACACAATAATGTTGTTTGGTGCAGTGAGGGCGGAGGCGGGGCAGCTTACAGGTCCTGCTCCACCTTCTTGTCCAGAGCGTACTCCAGGTCCGTCACCAGCATCTTCTGGTACAGGTCCTGCAGAGCCTGCCGGGACGTCCACACCTCCGCTGCCCCCAGCTTTGAATCTGAACACACACACACACACACACACACACACACACACACACACACACACGCGCGCGCACACACACACACACACACACACACACACACACACACACACACACACACACACACCATCTGTCAAAAGAAATTAGCTGCATCTTTGGATTCTGTAAAGTGTGTTCACAGACCACAGCTCAGCAGCTGAGAGCTGTGTGAGAAGCTCCCACCCTCAGACTAACACCCCCCCCCCTCCTTACATGGAACACTAAGGAGATGATTATTGACCCAAGGAAGAGGAAGGACCAACTATCCATCAACGGGACTCAGGTGGAGGGTGAAGATCTCACCTGGACCTACAACACAGTGCCGACTGTCAAGAGGCTCAACAGAGACTCTTCTTCATAAGGAAGCTGAGGAAGTTTGATTTTCCCACAGTGGGGAGCATCCTGACAAACTCCCCCAGTGGGGAGCATCCTGACAAACTCCCACAGTGGAGCTGCAGGACTCAGGACGGGAACAGTCTCCAGTGTCATCCAGCAGCTCAGTTCATCAGTTCATCTGTGGAGCTGCCTTCTCATCATTACATGACACTTAAAATGCCCAGGTAATACAGACAGCGCATGTCACCAAAGACCACGCCCACCCACTCACACTGCCCACAGGCTGAACCACTGACTGCTTAGCAAACTGATTACCTGACTTTATTCACTGTGTGGACGTATATACGGCTCTTGTTTCAGCTGTGTGAAGTAGGAATCTCATTGCTCATTAACTTACACATTTTTGCAGGGTCCCTTTCCTGATTTCCATCCATTCTCTTCCACTTATCCAGTTAGGGTCACGGGGGGCTGGAGCCTATCCCAGCTGACACAGGGCGAGAGGCAGGTACACCTGAACAGATCGCCAGCCTGTCGCAGGGCCAGCACTCCCTGTCCTGATTTCAAATGAACTAAACTTTATTAATAATCTACGATCGTGTTCAACAGCTTCATATTTTTCTAAAGTGTTTCTTTCTGTCACTCTCAGCCGGCAGACCCATCCATGCTTCTGATTGGTCACGTGCTCCCTCCCTCTCCCTCGCTCACGCTGACTGATGACCCTGGTTGACTTGTGAGTTTATGTCCACCTTCAGGTGCCCTCTCAGCCTAACTGATGATGCCACTGAAGCCACATTAAGAAAAGACACCCTCAGTGTGTTTCACACGGCAAGCCTCAGGTACAGACACGAGCAGATGAAGGATGTAGAGGTGTGAGCAGGCCGTGGTGCAGACTTACCCGTCATGTCAGCTTTCAGGGCCTCTGCCTGTCTGTCGGATGTAAACAGAGAACAGGAGGTTAGGCGCGCGCTCACACTAACACGCGCACAAGCAGAGCATGACACCCTGACAGCATCTGTCTCCGATCACAACACAGCCTCACGCAGCACTTCTTCATTACTGACGGTGCCCAGAAGACCCGGAGGCTGCTCCGCCCGCTGTGGCTTCATTAAAGCTTCAGCAGTTCAGATCAAATGTCGACAGGAGAGCACAGAGAATACACCGGGCTCCGGCTACTTCCTGGATCCAAATTATACTCACGCAAACAATAAACCCTCGGTACCCCCCCCCCTCCCGCTGCTGGCTAATATCTGTACACCCAAATCAGTATCGCAAACACCGTTATGGAGTACAGGTGGAGAAGGCTGGAGTGAAAAAAGCTGATCGGAAATCAGATGTACCTCCTCAGAAAGGAGACGCTAACGTGACATACGCAGCAGGAAGCTAGCTACTGAGTTAAAGCTAGCAACAAAACAGTAGGAAACGTACGGCAGGTAAACGTTCAACTGGCATTCAATTAGCCCATCAAACACCACACCTGTGTGTAGCTGGGTAGGATTTAAATAAATATTCCCCACCTAAAACTGAAGAAGCGCGAGGCGGCAACATGCGGAGGCTACGACTGTTTGTTGATGTGTGACGCTAACAGCTAACATTAGCTAAGGGGGTGGTCCCCGAAGCAGCTAGCTCCGACGCTAACAGCCGAACCAAATAAGCCTCGTTTGCGGTTAAAACGTCCGATTCTGGCCGCTCTCGGGTCAACGCTGGGCGGACAGAGTATTCCGTGCTGAGCTTACCGGAGGTACTGGGCGCAGAGGTTCATGCTGCCGGATCGCCGGTCTTTCAGACAACGACTGGTCCCGAAGCTAACACTCCTCCCGGCGCCATATTGTTCCTGTCTGACCCGCGGAGGGCCGGGGTGGGGGGTGCTCAACTCATAATTAAAATAAATTATAGTATTGGACCCAACCGGCCACAGCATTTCAGTAATTGGCTTAGTAAATTATATTTAATTAATTAAAAAAGAAAAAGCTTCCGGAAGTCCAGAGTCTGCAGCCAGATGTTCCCACAGATGTTCCTTCTCTGTTCATTGTAACCTTGAAGCTGGTCACAGGTGACAGGTGTCAGGTTAAAACTAGGTCTGCTATCAGAATCACAGTACTACCGTTACAGTTGTTCAATATAAATGATAGAAAATGTCAGCTTTCCATAATAATGTGTAAAAATAAGTAAAAGTGAGGCTCCCAAAGTGCAAAGTTAAACCATATTATTAACCAAAGGTATTCACCATCCTGGCACAACCTTAGTGCTAATTATAACTTCAAATCAGTAAAAAGAAGAAAATAAGTCATCTGAAACCTTTATATCAGCAGTCCCTTTGGATCGAATCATGTTTTTATGCACTGAACAGGAGTGGCCCTCCAATCTCAATGTACATCTGTAAAATGACAATAAAAGCATTCTATTCTACTCTACTCTATTCTATTGTATGCCTGGTTCTAAGAGGGATACTTTGTTTACCTCAGTCATTCGCGGCGTGATCGTGGAAACTCAGCCGGATGTGGACAAAACGAAGACATAAAAACTGCATTTAAAACAGGCTCAAAAATCATGTTCAAATTCTTCAATTTTCACTAATGAAATAAAAGCACAGCAGGGGTCAAAGGTCATCTACTGCTCAATCAAACAGAGGTGTGGTTCACCCCCCCACATGTAATGTTACAGGGTCTTTAGCCTAAAGAATAACGAGCCTTGAGGTGACAGCTGTTGTGATTTGGTGCTCTTAAACAAACAGACACAAATGCATAAAAACATCTCTACAGAGACTTTAATAGTGTGTGTGAAATGTTCAGGTTCCCCATCAGAGACCAGGACAGGCCCCGCCCATCCGTCGCCTCACAAACCGGCCACGGCGCAGTCCTGAGCCGAGGAGACGTGACTGCTTTCCTCTATTAACAATAATAAAATGTTTCCCAACACACAGATTTGAGAAATCACATTAAGACCCTTGAATGATCTGACTTTAACCTTTGGAACTCTTTCACACCTTTTCAGGTGTTTCAGGCTGGTGACGTCTCACCTGCGTGAGTCCTCATGTGAGTTTTGAACATGGCCGACTGAGAGAACCTTTCCCCGCAGGCGTACGGCTTCCACCTCAACTGGCTCCTTTGGATGTGGAGGAGCAGCGGCTCTACTCTGAGGTGCAGAGTAGAGCATCACTGCAGACGCTACACCGGTCGGTCGTGGTGACGAGGGAGCTGAGCGTCAAAGCGTCGATCTACGTCCCTACCCTCACCTATGGTCATGAGCTTTGGGTAGTGACCGAAAGAACAAGATCGCAGATACAAGCGGGCAAAATGAACTTCCTCCGAAGGGGGGCTGGCCCCTCCCTTAGAGATAGGGTGAGGAGTGCAGCCATTCGGGAGGGGCTCAGAGTAGAGCCGCTGCTCCTCCACATTTAAAGAAGCCAGTTGAGGTGGTTCGGGCATCTGATCAGGATGCCTCCTGGGTGCCTTTTGGGTGAGGTGTTTCGGGCATGTCCTACCGGGAGGCGGCCCCGGGGGCAGACCCAGGACCGAGGCCTGGGAACGCCTTGGAGTCTCTGCAGATGAACCGGCCCCGGATAAGCGGAAGAGGATGAATGGATGGATGGATGGATGGATGATAGATGATGGATGGATGGTCCATTTATCACAGCTTCAAAGGAAAAAGGAACTCATCTTTTAAAATTTAGCAGCTCTGTATCTTTAACAGACACAATTACAACTACAGTGGAAAGCTGCCGGAAAGGAATAAGCAGCCTGCTGTCTGGAACTAAAAACATTCACCAAGATGATGATCAGTACATCAACAGCCTGATATCCCAAATTCACAACAACTTCAGTAATCTCTTGAAAGCTGAAAGAAACGCCTGACCTACCCTCAAACTAACCATGCTTGCACATGGAAGTGAAATTAAAGTGAGCATCTGTGACAGTTTATCTCATACAGTAGGTCAGCTTCCTGCTCATGGAGTTCCTCTCACCTGTTTGGGGAAATATGTTTTTTGCCTTCAAAGCCACCTGGCAGCTCAGAATCAGCAGGTTTCAGACCAGCAAATTCAATTCACTTTTATTTATACAGCACCAACTCACAAGGTAAGACCCTACAATAATCACAGAGAAAATCCAACAGTTCAAACCCCCTTATGAGCAGCACTTGGTGACAGTGGGAAGGAAAAACTCCCTTTAAACAGGAAGAAACCTCCAGCAGAACCAGGCTCAGGGAGGGGCAGTCATGCACGCTCATCTCTGCAAACGACTGCTACACTCGCCAGGTTCTTGCGGACATCGAGTATCGGCACAAGATAACGGTGTGAAATGATTTTCATTATACTCACAACATCCCAGATGATATAGCGAGACCGCCGGGTAGAGGTGGGCCATACTGGGAATTTTGGTATCGATCCGATACCAAGTAAATACAGGACCAGTATCGCCGATATCGCCGATAATTAAGAGTGTAAAAAATATAACTTAAAGCTTCACAAAATTCCAAAAGCGCTTATCTTTCACAATAGAGAGGACGCAGGTCCTTCATTATCATTCCTGCCAGGCTTATGGTGATCTCCTCAGCTCTTGGGAAATCGGCAAAGGGAAATAATAATATAGTAAGTCTTTAACCTGTACATGATAATTCTGTATTTATTTCACACGTAGCCTACCCTTTCAATTTCCCGAAAATCCTTAATCTAATGTTTTTGGGGTTTTGTTAACCTCTGTTATGTTTAAAGTCTCTATAAATGTCATACATGTATGGCTGTGCAAAGATGACCACTCTTATATTCTCTGCAGTGACTTCTGTCTCTGGTCTGTCGGGGCCAGGGGATGGGGGCGGCTCTCCTCTCCGTGTTTTCTGCTGCTGGTTTTTCATGTGCTTGTAGAGGTTTGGTGTGTTTCCACTGTATTTAACAGCCCTGTTGTAAACTATACAGCGTGCTGTAGTTTCATTTTCTGCAATAAAATAAAGCCAAACGGCGCTTCTTTTCCTCTCAGACATTTCGATATTCCGGTAGTGTCTCTCTCTGTACTGTGAAGTTTCGACTCGAGGAGAGCACTGAGTGGGCGGGGCCAGCCTGAGCCTACCTGCAGGCTGTTTACCTGGTGCTGCTGAGCCACGTGACGTGCAACAACAAAAGCAGAGGGGGGAGGGTGCGCTGCTCCGTGCTGTGTGACAGCGCAGCGCTACACAGAGAGGAGACTTTGATGAAACCGC
>VOQJ01047573.1:17969-31619 GCA_015052665.1 Apistogramma diplotaenia | reverse complement strand
GGGCCCATTCAGGGAACACGGACGATATTTCTTCCCATCGTAATTTGCGAGTGTTGTTTAGAGCCTCCACCAGGTAATAGGCAACATTCACATTGGCTGTTGTGTAAGACACAAATATTTGCACCTGAAATTCTCTTTATAAGGAAAATATATACTGCAATAAATACAGTTAGGATTCGGGTCACTCTTTGACATAAGGTGGATCCCATTATCTGTCCTAATTTAATTTAACACAACAGATAACTTTGTAATGTAATGTAGAAGGAGAGTCCAATTTGACTGTCACTTTACTATTTCTCCCCTCTTATCTTAGCCCGTTCTGGCCGCTACCACCTCTAAGATGTCTAGAATACTTTGGTATACAGAGGAGTTCACGGTGTCAAGGAAATTATTTATCAAATTCGAGAGACAAAATTCCATTAAGCATTTTTTTTTCTCTTTCTGGTACCAGGAAAAGTGACACATAGTACTGTCAAAGCAGCACATGTGAGTTCTAAACTCTACAAGACACAGCCTCTTCTTGCATTGCAACACCTAGTGGCCGTTTCTTTTAACCAAGTAATTATATTTGTACAGCTCACAAATGAAATATATATAAACAATCTTAGAATATTAGAAAGTAGATGTAGGTGTATGTGGGGTGCTGAGGTATCCCATTTTCCACAGAAAATCGCCTTTGCCACTTTGGCACAAGTATAGAGTTCAGTGGAAAACAAAACAAATCACTAGACTCTGAACAAAACTCAGATGACCCAGCTTTCCACCAGCATTTAAATGCACCATGTATGCACGAATTTTGAAGCTCACCAGAAGTGTGAAATGTATCTCAATCAATTTTACACAAGGTCGTTCAGAAAAGCCCTCATTTGCAGAATGTAATTTCTTATTTAGGGCATCCAAAGCAGAGTGAATGTCTGATATGTTTTGTGAAATATCAGGTATGAGAGTACAGCAGTTTTGATCCATTTTCTGTCAGAGTCTACGGCGCTCAGCTAGTTAAAAGTCTAGACCAATTGGGTATTGCAACATCATCATCGGCATACTTGGCTTCTTTCTCCAAAACACTGAAACCCTCCTCAACAAATAAGGTAAGGTTTTCAAGGCGCACACTCAAGGCATTGATCTCAATTTTAACTGTTCTCCACCAATGACGGACCCCCGAGATGAAAAGTTCTCTGCCGGAAATGCTGTTCCGCTTGACGAGATGATGATAGGTAGGACCAGTCGACAGGAATGATAAACTGGAGTATACAAAAACATTTGTTATCAGTCTCGCCAAATAACAAGTTTGGCTAGAGTGGTCCTCCAGGTAGGAACAGGTATGACAATCGTCCAGATACCCAAACAAAGCCACTAGGAGTACTTTAGCCAAACTTGGGATGCACACATATGGAATCATATGGAATACTCCCAGGATTCTTTATAGGAATATTATTACTGGCCAGGTTGCAGTAAAATTAATTTTGATTAAGAATAAGAATATGATTAACCTGCTTTTGTCAGCAAATAAAGGATAAAATAATTATGAATTTTTTACTTGTATCTTTTTTATTAACCACAATTATTGTCTGCATGTTCTGTTTTTTTGAATGATATAACAAAGAAACTTGTTTTGCTGAGGGCAGATCACTTCAAAAACTAAAGTAGCAGTATAGCAGCTTTCTTCAAGCTTATAAATGCAGCGCTTTCAATAAAATCCTTGCACTGCTTACACACACAGCTTGAGAGGCAGCCAAGCACATAAGTGCACTGGTGTTGAATTTCCATTAAAACTCATATGAAAGTGCAAACTATTGGTAATTTAACTCTACGCTGCTCTCTGAAAGGCGACGCTTCTGCAGCCAATGGTGATTTATTAAAAAAAAGTATAAATGGAGAGTTTGCTTCTTACACGAGAAACTCCTTCACCACTGGTCTTTAGAAGGCTCCTCTGTGGATTCCCGCACCATGCAGACACCAGCAGCCACCTGCCAAGATTCATTCTTCAGGTGAGGATTTGCTATTTAATACCAGGAATGTCACATTTAAGACAGAACTTCTTTAAATAAGACAGGATGCGGTTAATATTCAGTCAGGTACCATATATAGAGTGCAAACGTGAATCAGGTGATCTGGGGGGGGGTCACTGCTCATATTTTGTGTAAATTTTCTTGGTTTTGCTGTAATATTGTTAACAAACAGACAAAAACACCAAAAACAATACCCCATCTCCCTCCTGTAGGGGGCGGGGTAACTACATGTTCCGTGATTTGTTCATAAGGGGAAAAAAATCCCAACTGAGACGGGACAAATGTGAAGTCTTTATGGCAATTTATTGATAAATAGAAAACAGATGGTTGCAAACAGCGAGAACAGAAGTGGGGAAACGTCACAAAAGTCACAAAAACAAGCCGGATTCGGATTCATGGTGAGCTGCATGCAGGCATGTGTGGGTGGGTGTGAAGGGAAGGTGACTATAGCCTCACAGCATTACTTTAGGTTTTCAGCTACCTGCTGGGCTGCACAACAGCTATTTACAGTATATATCCTGCAATTATGAGGTAACAACTTTGTTTCTGAGTTTTGCCGCTAGAATCTTCCCTCCACTTTTAGACGTTTGGGTTCCTGAAAATATACCTGGTACCTCATGTGCCCAGTTTTCTACTGCCAAAGGTTGAAAGGTTTAATAGCACTGTTCTTTCTTTTGGCTGAACATAGCATGAAGAAGAAGCTGATCTTTGATGTGGACACTGGGGTGGATGATGCTCAGGCCCTCATGGTGGCTCTCGCGGCCCCCAATGTGGAAATTTTGGGGATCATCTGTTGTTATGGCAACAAACCCCTGGAGAATGTCCTGAAGAACACACTGTGTGTCCTGAAAGTCTGCAAGAAGCTGAATGTAAGTTTGACTTCTTGTGTTTTTTAAACAGCAGTGTGGAGACAAAAAGGTTGATTTAAATCTCTACTTGTGATGCAGATCCCAGTGTACAAAGGCTGCTCACAGCCTCTTCTGGCCAAAAAGTGCCAAGCTGAAAATTTTTATGCGAAGGATGAATTGGTTGACACTCCAGATCCCAAATCTCCAAGCCTGGAACTGGTGCAGAAGGAAAATGGTGTAACCTCTTTGATCAAGCTTGTCAGTCAAAATCCAGGCGAGGTAAGACAAATATTTAATTTTATGACATGAAGAACTTTCCAAGGTGATTGAAAGAATAACTAGATATACACATATTTATTGTCTGTATGTAGGTAAGTCTGGTTGCCACCGCCCCCCTCACCAACCTGGCCGTCGCAGTGCAACTGGACCCTTCTTTCTCAAAGAAACTGAAGGCTCTCTTCATCATGGGAGGAAACACCGACTGTATGTTGTGCACACGAGTCATTTCGAAGCATTTGCTCACTTTGCTTGTCTACATGCATACATGACTGCATTGCACTGTGAAATCTGTGTGCAGCCACGGGGAACAGCACGGCGTGCGGAAAGTTCAACTTTGCGGCCGACCCCGAGGCTGCCCGCATTGTGTTGGATTGCTTCACCTGCCCCACCTACATTGCACCCTGGAAGTTCAGCTGCTCCAACAGCCTGTCCTTGGTGAGGCTGAAAAATCTGAAAAACCCATTAGTAACTAATGGATCCGAGCAACAGAATAACTGCAATGAAACAGGCCCATGGCTATTTCTACGTAACAACTTAACTAAATCTTATTGTTTATTTTCTCTCCTCAGTCTTTCTGTGAGCAGTTGCTCTCCCAAGACACAGAGAAGGCTGCCTTCCTGAAAAAGATCTCAAGCCTCTCAACAAAGGCGAGTGTGTAGAGCAATAAAACAGAGTCCTTTATCTCTTAAACACAACATAAACTCTCTTTCATTGTTCCTGCAGAAAGCTCAATCAGCTGAATGCCAAGAGGAGATCACTGCACAGAAAGCGTTCAATTCCTGTGACGCCTACGCTGTGGCCGCTGCCATCGAGGATGCATTCATAACAGAGAGCGAAGAGGTGGGGAATTCCTGCCTTAACCAGTTTGAAATGTAAACACGAAAAATGTTGCTGAACAAATCATTGTGTTCCTCTTTCAGGTCGCAGTAACAGTGGAGCTGCAGGGGACCTACACCCGAGGCATGATGGTGGTGGACTACATGGAGCTGCTAAATAAGAAACAAAAAGCCATCCTGATGAAAAAGGTTGACTTGGAGAAACTGAAGACACTCTTCATAAATTCCATTAAATAGAAAAATGATGTAACAAACTGAAGGTGTGAAACTGCATAAAAATGATTATAAATAAAGCAGTAAATTTCTGTTAAAATGTTTTTAATGTCTTTTGGGTGGTTAGGGCTATATTTGGCACATGATTTAACTCAGGCAGGTAAAGAAGGAAGTATTATAAATCCGTATATCAGTGATGGTGTGCATAATGTAAAGCTATCATACTGCTATTTTAATTGTAATGTACTGATGCCATCTGCAGGCTTTCAGGTCTTTTTCTTTCTTGTTCAGTGAGAGAAAGCCAGACTCTTTTAGACTTGAACAAGTGCATTAGAGTCAGGCTGAGTGTCTGAGATGGTCAGGGAAAAGCAAAGGGACACATAATGCCCAGGTCTGCCCTACACACTATAAAACTAGTAGAACAATTCACTGAGTGAATCTAATCAGGACTTTCACTTTAAACATTTTAATAGAATTGATGTCTGTTGCCGTGGACGTGACCTAACACTGACCCTGAATGCCACAGACTGCTCTGCACCAGTCCAACACACTGCATCACTGTAATCATCAGATCAACCAGTTTTGTGTGCAATATTACAGCGCAATATTTCCATGCAGTCCATAACACTAAATTATTATTCCTCATTTTATTCTGCAAGACCTTTCACAAGAACTTAATGGAGGATATCATGTAGAGCTAATATGTATCAAAACTCACATTATATCGAAGGTTTAACTTTCCAGCTTGTAAAATTTCACTTGCTGAACAGTCCTTGCCTTTTAAATCTTCTTCTTCTTCTTCTTCTGTTGTCCCTTCTTTCTCCATCTGTGTGCACATTAACATTTATCACTCCCTGGGAAATACAGCAACTGTACTTTATCTAGTAGACACATTTTGTTTGGTCATATTTATTTGAAAGTTGCATTTGAAATTACCTGCCACTACTCCATTTATGCTTGCTGCTCTTCTGCAGGGCTGGCTAAATGCTGAAATATGCCAATCATATGTTTATCTAGTGCTGTCATTATTTTCTCATTAGATGCAAATCAGTATCTCCAGTAATATGCATTCAGATTAAACTGATTGTAAAGTGAAGGTGCAGAGGCACTGTTCTAACCCATTCCAACCCCTGGAATTATGCTACTGATATGATTTATTCTAGTAGTATGTAAAACACTTTTTGTCATTTGGAGACTTCAGCAAACTTATTGTTATCGTCATAGCACAATTAAGTCATATTTTGGACATATTGAGATACTGTATCTATCTGACTTTACTGGCTCAGCACACAGTAGATTCACAGATACATTATTGCTTATTATTAAGTTGGGTAATAATGCTGTGAGGCAAAAGATTTATAATAGATGAAAATCTAAGAATGTATTTGGTTGCAACACGTACAAAAAGCCCGTGTTCACCAGTGTTGGCCCGTACAGCCTGGTCATTACTGGTTATTTCTGTCTACAAGACTGCAGAGGGCGCTGCTGCTCACTCAGAGGAGACCACTTCAGGAAAGACTTCTTGACAACACTCAGTTTTTTGTTTCTGAGTGAAGCTAAAAAAAATGTACAGTAAAATCCTCCTTTCAGTTTATTGGAGTCACTTTTCTCTTGTGATTCAGTTTTTCCATCAGAAATTCAGCTCAGTGTGACCTCAAGACGCACCAAAATTATTTCCAAACCCGACTTTCAAGACAAAGTTGTACTTATAAAGAAAATGGGTAATATCAAGGTCACCACACCATCATGTGTCAGACATTTTATATCTTCCTTTGTCTTTGCTGTATCTCCGCTTATTAACTATTCATTCATTTACTTGTATATTTCTGACTCTGTTGTGCTCGCTTGTTTGCCCTCAATGTAAAAGTGCTACTGTAACTTTAATTTCCTTGAAGGAACCCTCCCAAAGGGATTAATAGTCCAGGGTTAGGGTTAGTCCAGTTGCTTTATAGGCCAGTTGTTGCTTTACACCACTGGATCTGATGTTTTGCATTGTTCTTGGAAACCCATTCTATGAAGCTATCTGTGCACTATTCTTGAGCTAATCTGAAGGCTACATGAAGTTTGGAGGTCTGTAGTGATTGACTCTGCAAAAGGTTGCTGACCTCTCTGCACTTTGACCCTCAGCATTTGCTAACCCCACTCTGTGATGTTATGTAGCCTACAACAGACTGTGGCAAAGTGGTTTGAAATTTATGCTTCAAATAACTATCTCACAGATGCTGTTGGAGTAACGTTGAGTTCTGATCAACTTCTTCAACACCAAGCTGGACAATTTGTTTCTTAATGAATATTGTTCATGGTTTGTCACACTGGAACATAAAAGGCTCTTTGCAAAACATCTGTTTTTATTTGGTATGAGGAACCATACTCAGGCTTTC
Organism: Apistogramma diplotaenia; assembly: GCA_015052665.1. Taxonomy (NCBI): domain Eukaryota; kingdom Metazoa; phylum Chordata; class Actinopteri; order Cichliformes; family Cichlidae; genus Apistogramma; species Apistogramma diplotaenia. The sequence continues at coordinate 25,053 of VOQJ01047573.1, read as the reverse complement.
AGCACATACAGAATCATTCTATTTGAGCGCATTGATCAACATTCGCTTTAACATCTCCAAGTCAGCTTTTTTCATGATGATGGCCTTATGGCTTTTCTTCAGCTTCTGAAGGTAATCCAGCACCATCATGCCTCGGGAGTAGGCCCCCTCCAATTCCACAGTCACCATAACCTAACAGAGGAACATAAGAATTTGTTAAACAATATTCTCAAGTCAAAGATTTTGTACTTTAACCTAATAAAAAAAAAGCAGGAGTTGCTTACCTCTTCGTGCTCAGTTATGAATGCATCATTAATGGCAGCAACCACAGCGTAGACGTCACAGGCATTGAAACCGTTTCCCGTGGTTGTCTCCTTTTGATAGTCAGCTGATTGAGCTTTCTGTCGGCACAGTGCATCAGAGGTATTTAGTCAGTTTGGAATATTCTGTAAGACAAAGGTCTTAGCGAAAAGGCTGCCACTAACCAACCAACCAAAAGGCTTCCCTTTTCAGAGTGTGCACATCACTCTTACAGGAATAATTGAGTTATCTGGGGAATGTAATGAAACACGTGTGGACTTGTTGGCTTATTGACATTTAGAGACTACAATTACAAACTCAGTTTAATCAATGCAACACATTTTGTTTCTTATACACTGTGCTTTTTTCCCTTACCATAAAATACAGAGCACGGATGTTATGGTCGCTCACTGAAAGCATAACATGCTTTTGGCAGCATAGTGTTTTGGTGCCGAGCTCTATTGTATCACAGCAAAAATTTCCATCTTAGACATGTTTCTCCAGGAAGTTCTACCAGTTTAACTTACTGGATTAAGCAGAAAACCACATGCCGCAAGGTTAAATGCAGCAGCCTGGGTTTGAGTCTGACTTTACGCCCACTGCTCTGTCTTCCCCCCTTGTTCTCCATATTCACCATGTGCTATCTAGAGGAGGTGAAAAGGCTCATAATTTTGAAAAAGTAAAAAAGTAAAATCCCCTGAGACAAGATTCAGTTAATAGGTGAGTATCACTTGTAGCATCTGCGGAAGCTTTGCTCCTAATGTTAATGTTGTAGCATATTTTCTGGCACAATATTATGACTTAGAACATGCAATTCTCATGCATTAATCTCAACTGTCAGTGTAAATACATTTTGCAATAATACAATTTGCACTCTTACCTTCCTTGAAAGACTTGAAATTGTTTTCATGAACACTGCTTTTTGCGTATTTTCAGCAAGCCAGGTGTCACAGAATGACTGAGGCAGGAAAAAGGGGTGCACAAATTTAAGTCTCTGCGTAATCCTCAGTCAAGTTAAGAATAGTATTATCACATTGCTATTCGAATAGCGCAACTTTAAACATAAATACCATGTTAGCATAACACCTTTAAAACAGGAAAATTGTTCAGACGGTGCTCATTGTAACAGAACTGAAGTCTGCATTAAGTTCCTGTTTAGCTTGTTTCTCTCCTCACCCACGGCAGGCTGTTCCTGCAGGTGAACTCCCAGCTGGCGATGTAGGTTGGGCAGGTGTAGCGGTCCAACACAATGTAAGCCGCCTCGGGGTCGGCCACGAAGTTAAACTCTCCACACATTGTGGTGTTACCCCTGGCTGCACCCAGATGTAAACAAAGTCCTCATTCTTATTAATATAAAAAATGAAATTACAAATGACTGAAAATATACAGTAGAATGAGGAAGCAACCTACATTCAGTGTTGCCTCCCATGATGTAGAGCCCCTTCAGTTTTTTAGGCAACGAAGGGTCCAGTTGCACGGCGACAGCCAGGTTAGTGAGGGGGGCGGTGGCTACAAGTATCACCTGAAGGTGGCAGACAGATTTGTACACATATATCCATCTACTTTCCTTTTGAAAGTATGGTGAGAATGAATTCATCATTTACACACAGGAAACTTTTATTTTAATTTTTTCATGTAATACCATAAATTCCTTGTAAGACAGCTTCCTAAACCTGTTGCTTAATCACTGTTATTCCCTGATATGTGTCTGTGTTTCACAGAAAAACAATGTTCTCAAATTTCACTTATGTTAGCGAGTTGTTTCATAGAGACATTCACCTCTCCAGCATTCTCTTTCACAAGCTTGATCATGGCCAGCACAGCTTTCTTCTCCTGCAAGAGCTCCAGGCCCGGAGCATCTGGATCCGGAACATCCCCGAGTCCATCTTTCCCGTGGTAATCTCCTGCATGTTGTTTACGGGCCAGCAGAGGCCTCGAGCACCCACGATACACTGGAATCTGTACGAGTATGGTAGATTGCATTTGTTAACACATCCAGCATGCAAGCCTAAGATCGGATCTGTCAACTTACCCATGTACTCGCTGTAAACTTACATCCAGTCTGTTGCAGACTTTCAGGACACGCAGTGTGTTTTTGAGGACGTTCTCCAGGGGTGTGTTGCCATGGCAGCAGGTGATGCCCAAAATCTCCACGTTAGGGTCAGCAAGGGCCACCATGATGGTCATAGCATCATCCACCCCAGTGTCCACATCAATGATGAGCTTCTTCTTCATCCTGCAGTATGTTTAACCACAGGATTCAAACCTGGAGAGTGATTGATTCTAGTGAGGTACACTTCAGTCCTGTAATGTGATCCGGCACCACTGATCCCTCAAATTTTTTTTCTTATCTAAATGGAGCCTTTGCGTTCTGTTACAAGGAGGGAAATGGTGCAATTCAATGGGACTTGAGATGTTCAGGGTAAAACTTCCTTTGACATGGTAACAAGGAGGCAGGGCTGTTCATGTTTATGCCTCAGGCTAAACGATACCTATAGATAAGGTGTTGCTGTTCTACCGCAGCAACTTGCCTGTGCATGAATGATAAAAGATCCAAACATGCCAACAGCAGGTAATGTCAGCTCTAATAAAGCTGCACAAATCAGCAAAAAAACGAAACTATTTTAGCAAAAAAAAAAATTTTTTTTGCTGATTTGTCTGTTTTGACTAAAGGCTTTTACTTCTGTGTTTGAGGATGGTGATGTTTCACTGTGAAACGTGAACGTGCAGAAGGCGAAGTCATCAGAGGAGTGGAAGTGTTGAGCTGAGTTACTCAACAGACATACATACATAAATCTGCCTCAACAAAGGCTCAGGTGCAAAAAAATACTAACTGAAGGAACAATTTAGACAAGATATGGCAGGTAGACTGGAGTGTTAACGATCCTTTATGGCCCACTCAGAATTGGCACAGAGGAACGCTTGTAGCTGGAATGGAAAGCCTTATTCTATGGAAAGTATTAAATGTGTGTAATAATTTGATCTGTCGGATTTCAGCTGATGGTTGTTATACAGATAAACTATATTTTCGAACATTACTAATGAGCTCCGCTGTAGTGGAGGGGGTCTTGTTGACATGAAGAATAGAGGAAAGCTGTGTAAGAGTGAACGTTTAGAAACAGTAAAACTGTTTGAACAGATTCACATGATGATTGATATGGTGATGCATTATTCATCATTAACTATTGTTAAACACGGGCAGCTCACCAGGTTGGTGCTATATTGTGTTTCATTGTTTGATAAATAGTAATAAAGTTGACAGTTGACATAATTAGATGTAGTAAATCCAGCGATGATAACTGCAGTGGTTGTTGTATTCACTTAAGTTTGTTAAGCTGAAACTACAAATATAGTTTTGTTTCTGACTAAATACAGCTGAGTGAGTTAAGTAATGATAATGAAATATCTTTATGTTGGTGTTAATTTACACAGTTACATAAAGCAAAATAAATTGTTTTTGTTGACTTCTTTATTAAATCCAAGTTGACTGAATATAGTTGGAATTTCCTAAAAATAGTTATGTTGGTTGTACATAAGTCAATTATTTGCATTTTAATAATACTAACAAATTCCACCTAATGTAATTGAGTTTCATGGAAATTGCTGAGTAAGTAAATCCAAAGAATTATTTTGAGTGCAGAAGGAAAGACAGGCATGAGGATTTATTTTAGATACTTCTCTAGGCTCAACTGCAACGTTAAAATGTGTTTGCAGTATTCAGAGTTCTGTTTTTAAGACATTTCAAGTTTCAAAATACAACTAAGGTGACCTCAAATTACAATAAAATGTAAAATACTCACCTGTCGAAAGGATTCTTCTTACTGCTAGAGCAACTGCAGCTGAGTACTGCAACTTGAAGAGCAGGCAGAATTATAAATTCTAGTGTTGCATAAGCTTGTGGTAACTCCACCTTGGGGAATTTTCTGCAGTGTTTACGTCTACTTGAACCCTGGATCAAAGTGCTAAGCTCAACCAGTCGTCAGACAACAACACAACTTTATATACATCAATTGCTTAAATGCACATTCTTCCTTTAATGAGAGGCAAGAGTGAACCTGAAGATCAGATCTGACACACTCACTCTGTAGAAACCTGCATTAAAGACAAACTCCTCACACATGGTTATGAATAGATCCATTGTCTCCTCATGATAACAGGCTGAACCTGCTCTTCATCACATTGTTGCTTCCGTTCATTGAGTATTGCAGGCATTTGCTCTCTCAAGGTCCCCACCACAGCATTTCAGCCAGTGTGAGGCCTGCACCTTGTTTCTTTTCTTTTTCACTTTTTCTCTTGTAGATTTGCTGCTGTGCAAAACAGGCCCAAATCATGACCCCTCCACCACCGTGCTTGAGAGTTGGGGTGTGGTGTTTGTGCTGATATGCTGTGTTTGGGTTTTGCTAGTGAAAGCCAGATGAAGCTTCATGAACTTTGAAGCCGGTTTACAAATATTTTTATTTCCCGAGGCTGTAAGTGGTAACAATGAAAATGCAATTCATCTTAATATATATGAGTTTCAGTGTGTTGTGTTTCAGCCTTTAGTTTCTTATTCATTCAAAAAATACAAATTCTTTTGGCTTTGTGCATATTGCTGTGCACCATGCTAGTTCAATGAAACCCAAGGTTAAATTTCAAAAGCTTTTGAATAAATAATTTTCATGACAATTTTTATAGTTTCATCAAGCACCTGTATTGGCAAAGCGTTGACACGTCCCACTTACATGTGTGAGCTGTTGAGCTGGTTACACTTGTTCAGAAATGGCTCCCAACTTGTGTAAATTCTCCTCCTAAGAGTTTCACTGAGTTCCTTGAACTTTCCCATTATAACATTATATCATGAAAGTACCACAACAACACCGGACCTTTGGATTCTCATAATCTTTAATAGTAAAAATATAGAATAAACAGTAAAAATTATTTTTTTTCTCCAGCTTTTCAGTTCAGTTGTTTAAGAGTAAATACAAATATACTATGACATCTTTCATTATATCCCATCTTCCTGCAGAGACAGAGCTGTACCAGATGTCCTGAAGAAATGGACTAATCCCTTCATAATTCCAGCATCGTGCTTTTCACCTCATTCCCCAGAATTTTCTCCATCAGGTTTGGGCTTGGCCAGGTTGGACCTGACTCGAGCCTGGTCCACAGCATCCAGCAGGTTTTTGGAGTCAAGAGCAAGAGTGTGAGCAGCAGCCAACATCTGCCGCTGACACTCCTCCTTTAGTGATGTTACATAGTTCTGCTGGGCCAGTCGCATCTTATTGATTAGCTCACCTAAATCCTTGTTCAGCAGTTTCTTTGTGCCCTCAATCTAAGATGGAGAGGAAAGAAGATCAGACACAAACAGGGTGTCAAATTAAAATCCAGTATATGCTTGTATGCATTTCAAAGATATGTGAATCTGCAGAGAAATCATGTTACATTCAGTCCTTTGCCTGATATATCTTGTGGAGATGTACTGTATGCAAAAGACAGACAGTGTTTGAAGACTACCTCTGTGTTGACAGAGCCATGCAGAGAGGGCAAGATCTCATCGACACTTTGAATCAGGCTCCGGAGAGAGACACCCACTGCCTGAAGGTGGATGATGGAGAGTGGCAGAGATGAGTGGATGGTGTGGCATGTGGAAGACAAGATGAGGAAGGAAGGAGGGGAGGAGGGATAAGAATAGAAGAATTAAATCAGAGGGGAGATAAAGTATGATGAATGATAATAATGATAGTAAATACAAACACTGTTCCTTCTTTTAAACACTGCAAATCATGTTTAGCTGAGTTAACTCTCCATCACCTCATAGAAAGCTTATTACCTGCTTGAGATAGAACAACAGCGCCCTCTACTGTCCATGGCTCTAAATACTTTTCTGTCTGATCTAGCCTCAGCATATCACACACACTGTGATGGACCTACCTTGACAGCATTGGGATACTCTGAGGCAGGCAGTGTGTTGACATCATTCTTCAGCTGGACCACCTGTTTCACCATCGCCATGACGCCAGTGTAAACCTGATCACCTGATCGATCCAGCTCAGCTGTGGGTCGAGGCTGCAGCAGAGCAAGAAAGCACTTGTTAATATACTGTATAGCTTCATTTTAGCTTTTAAATGTCCAACTTTCAAATTCCTTTTAAACCCCCTTTTAAGGTAGAAAATGTAGCCATATCTTGACTGAATACTATTATTGAAGGTTTTTACCTGTGCAGTTGGCATTGGGGGTTTCTGTGGTGGACCTGAAACACGTCATACTACAGTTATAAAACAGAAAAGGCTATGCGAGCCTAAGATGGCTAATAAATAAAAAAGGACTCACTGTTTTCTGGGTTTTTGTCAGGAAGCTGCAAATAACAGAGAAATAGTGAAGCAATCGATTTCAGGAGTTTAAAAATAGGTGGCAGTTATTTAAATCATCTTTGGATTCCAGTTTGACCAATCAATCAGCTGCATTCCTGCCCTCGATCAAAGCATACCTCGCACAAAAAGACAAGTACCTTGATCTGTGAATCCCGTCCCACGATAGGACCCTACAGGAAATAAACATTTAAAAGTAAAATTCAGCACATTGTTAGGGCACGTGTACTTAAATACTGTAGTATCAGATCACTTTATTTGTAACATCGTAACACCCACAGGCTTCTGTGGTTCAGGCGTGGCTTAAATGTGTGTGTGTGTGTGTGTGTGTGTGTGTGTGTGTGTGTGTGTGTGTGTGTGTGTGTGTGTGTGTGTGTGTGTGTGTGTGTGTGTGCGTGTGTGTGTGTGTGTGTGTGTGTGTGTGTGTGTGTGTGTTATCTCTCACCAGTTGTCTCTCT
>VOQJ01047572.1:15706-29782 GCA_015052665.1 Apistogramma diplotaenia | reverse complement strand
TTCAGTGTGGATGGACATGGACAACAGATAGTCTGTTATCTGTATGTGGAGTGGTGCGTGGCTCCTCCTGATGATCCAAGGAGATCATCTGCCTACATTCAGGGCCAGGTTGTTGGTTTGACACCAGTTGACCAGGTGGTCGACCTCCTCTCTGTCGTGTCGTTGTTGTTGTGGATGAGGCCCACTACCGTTGTGCCATAGTGTGGTTGGTGGTGGACGTAGCAGAGCGCTGAACAGTGGGCTCAGGATGCGGCTCTGAGGGGAGCCGGTGCTCAGGGAGATGATGATGGAGATGTTGCTGCCCTCGTTCTGACTGAGGTCTAATTGTGAGAAAGTCCAGCCGGCAGTTACACAGGGGGGTGCTGAAGCCACGGGGGGCTAGTTGGCTCACCAGGTGCTGTGGGAGGATGGTTCTGAATGCTGGGCTGAAGTCCAGCCTCTGTCTAAGCTCAGGTGGATCCTCTGTGGACTGGTGTTTGGGTGGTAGGTGAACCGTACAGGTCGGCTAAATCATCGGTTTCGGATGGAGCAAAACTTTAGCTGCTTTTTAAAGCCAGGATATTATTATCAGCTACACCTTAATGTAATGATGTTAATAACCAGGTACTAAAAGTTACTGCCATATGAAGTCCTGTGAGTGTACATGTAGCTGGAATCAGTAAAAATGAGATTAAGAATGTCCCAACAGTAAATCTTCCATCAAAGAGACAAAAGCATAAATTCATGAACTCAAAAAGAATGTAAATTATTTTTATGATTGCGTTTATCTGCCGACTGAAGGCTGTTTGCTGCGTCCTGCAGAGACGTGGCTGTGATGTCTGTCGGATAAATGGTTAGAGTCATTTCACACGTTCACTTCGGGCAGATTGGGTTTGTGGCCTGTAGTGGAGCCGTTTTCCTTCCATCCCAGTCTCTGTGAGGTGTTTGTGCTGGACTCAGTGAGGCGGCGGGATGAAGGTTTAATGGTTCCCCAGCATGTTGCAGATCCAGTGGCTTTGACGAGGTCTTTAATCCTTTCATTTTTTTATCTTCTTTTCTCTTTGATCTGCATGAAGTTTTAATGGGTCACGTGATTACGCTTTAATCATTTTGACTCCATAAAGATTTTATTAACTTTGCCTTTGTGGTGTTATCAAATGGAACCATCTGAGGGGCTGTGATGTTAAAGGGCAGGATTATCGGATGGTGACATCTGACTTCCATGTGCCGCCTCTGACTGTTGCCTCACTGCGGGGCCTCTGACTGCCCTGCTCAGCTCTACCAGGCTGGACGGAGCTTTAAGATTAATGACAAAAATGAGTCAAAGTTGTCACATAACTGACTGCTTTAGTTACCTCATCAAAGTAATATTCCACAAACATCCATCGATTTTCTTCTGCTTATCGTATTCAGGCTCATGCAAACACTGAAAGGAATTTCTTGCTGCAAGGCAGCAGTGCCACTCCTGATGTACCTCATCAACCAAAACTAGGATGTGGAGGGTAGGAAAAGCTTGGCGTTAACAGAACGGCAGCATAAGGATGGATGTAGCCTCTGTAAAGGGAAAACAGCCCTCACACTCCAACGTGCTGCCATTCTCCACAAAAGCATTCAAACGGAGGTGCATGTTCATGGTTACCGAATGCACCGACATATGGAGGTCATTACACTGCAGCTATACATGAAAACATGGTGCGATCGCAGGTGTGGATGACTTACTGCAGCTGCATTAACCTCTTAACACCCACCAACGACACAGTTTGGCTTAAAGTCACGAAGAAACAGCACAAATATGCACTTTGAGCTGCTCCTGAACATGCGAGTTCAACAGTTACACGTAATTACCTTGAGGCTCAATAATGACCCTTCTGGGATCCATTGGTTCAGACTGTACCTTTAGGGACCCCCCCCCCCCACCCCCAGCCTCCACTAATGCAAGAAAACACTATTTTTGGAAATTCAGAGATGAAAATGTATTTTAAAAAGTATATCTTCTGAATTTGCCACCTCAGTGCCACTGTGAACAGAAGGATCACAGCGAGCCGTCCTGACCTTTAACCCCTGCTCTAAAGCTGACGATGCCTGACGCCTTGGAAAAGCAGTCAGAATCCACACCAGCGTGGAATTAATCCACTTAAGGCTTAAAGCTGCCGACTGCACCGAACTCTAATTCATAAACTGGTTTCTGAATTTAACATCATGAAATGCAAATGAATGTATCCAAATAAAACAACATACACAAGATTCATTCTTCTGTTTCCTAAAAGAGCAGCTCTGTATGATTTATTACTTTTATTAAGGGTGATTTAGCCGAGCATGAAAAATAAAGAAGCAACAAGGTCATGGAAAGAGAACACGGCAATCACATGATATGAGGACATGCCTCCTGCTCTGCTACACACAAATAATAACTCTGAGTGTTTGTGCAGCGAACTGAAGGTCTGGCAAAAGGACGACTTATCTAATAATTAGTTTTGGAAACACATTAAAAGGACAGTTTATCTTTGTTTCAACATTTCAGAGACGAACATTTGTCCGTGTTGTTCACAGGTGTTGTGTGTCTTTGTCTGCGTGTGTGTGTGTGTGTGTGTGTGTGTGCGTCCTCCTCATTGTGATGCGAGCGGAGCCGGTGTGTCATCTGATTTGCTGACAGCCTCCTTCGGCGACGTGCCCGTGAAAATATTAAAGGATCAACGCTTGTGTTCAGTAATTATCTGTGTGATCCCGGCTCTTTACTCGCCTCTGTGACCAACACAAGAAGGAAATCTGCTGTGTGGACGATTCTCCGGCTGCTTCTTCTGTGGTTTGCTCGTGTTCACTGCTCGGGTTTCTGATTCCTTTGTTTTCTTTTTGGAACCGGAATCACGAGGTCACAGAGCTTTACGTCTTATTTGCTGTCAGTGTGTGTTTCTGGAGCTTCTGGAGGCTCAGGGTGGTTCTGCTGGGATCTGGATCAAAGTCTGAATCAGTCAGGCATTTTTTTTGCAACTTGAACTGTTATTTGGGTCGTTTTTGGTTCAGTTGAATTCTATTCAAGTTTATTTATATAGCATAAAAGTTTCCTCAAGTTGCTGCATACTGTAAGGTAAAGACACTACTGCATTCAGGAGAAAACCCCAACCATCAAATGACCTGCAGCATGTGCCAGCACTTGGCAACAGTGGGAAGGAAAAACTCCCTTTTAACAGGAAGAAACCCGGGTCAGGGAGAGGCAGGCGTACACATTCAGAGTTACATTCATCAGCTGTTTGGTTTTGTTTCACACAAATATCTAATCAAACAGTCGTGCGACTCCAGTCGATACATTTAGGAACGTAACCGTGGTGACGACAGCCTGCCCAGGTTTATAATGAGCGTCCGAATGGTGGGAAAGGGCGTGATTTAAACGCAGCCCGGCAGCTGGTGTCCGATGGGCATCGTTAACCGTCTCTGAGTAATGTTTCAGCACCTCGCTGAGTCTTTGCCACTAAGAATTCAGGCGTTTCTGAAGGTAAAAATGGTTCTAACCTACTTACAAAGTGTAACGCATAAAGCGCCTGGTGAGGGTACATATTAATATATAAAGTCAAGCTAGGATGATCTGTAGTCTGCAGAGGGTCAAACGAGTTTGAGTTCTAATCTTAGAAAATTCATGCTCTGATTATCTTAATTTATTTTTTATCAGTGTGAAGCAGCTCAACAGCTTCTTACTTTAAGACGAGCAGCTGAAGGGAAATAACTTCACGCTTGTTCATAGATGACTAAATATTTCACATTAAAGGTGTGTCTGTCTGTGCGTGTCAGCGCCACTGGGGATGATGATGATGATGATGATGTAACTTCCTATCTCCTGGAGGAAACAGTCGTGTTCTTTCATGCTGGGCCTAGTCGCTCTGACTCAGGTCTCCTTTCGCCCTGAGGGCTGCCTGAGGGCGAACACAAACCTGACCTAGCACAGATGTCTGTGTGTGTGCGGCTGTGCATGTATGTTGCTTCGGGCCTCGGTTTTTCTTAGATGAGCCGGGAACACTAAACGTCTCGGCCCGTGGATGAAAGACGGCGTGACTTATTCTGGTCTGTCCGTCAGAGGAGCACATTGAGACTGATTCCTTTGCCGTGTACCTGGGTTTCTAATCAGCTTGATATATGCTGCACGAGCCCGTCGAGGTTAGGCTTCAAACAGGGAAATATCACTGTGGAAGCAGAGCTGCATGATGAAAGAGGGATGGTTGCAGTTAGGATTATAACCCAATAGACTTGTTAAACTTTGGGTTGACTACAGATTCAATGAAGATGCTGTATTCGATGTGATGCAGTGATGCAGTAGCTGCTTTCTAATTAGTGTGAGTTCCTAAGCTGAGATGTAGTCAAAGGAAGTCCTCCCAAGAGGCAGCTAAGAAACTGAAGCAGAACCTTTGGCTTGTGCTTCGTGTAGCTTACTTTCACTGACAAGGACTCAAAGACCCTCTGAGGCCCATGGAGCCACATTTATGTGGAAGTTCTTTCTACAGAACTAATCCACGTTCTCCTCGTTACTCGATTACATGTGAATATTCACTGATTAAACGTCCACGTCTTTCCTCAGAACCGGCAGCACCAAGGACAGCAGCCATGTGAACCAGCTGCCTTACAGAAAGTTAAAAAAGTCTATAAATAATGCATCTATCATGGTCTAACAAGCCTCAGCAGCCTACATGGTAAGATGAACATGGGGCATTTATTTCATTTCACAAAATCACTGTAAGGAAATGATTCTCCCAGTTTCCTGCAGAATCTCCCTCCAATACCTTTGGGACACACTAGAACACAATTAATACCCATAATTGCTGTTTTGGCTGAATGGTTACACAAGCACATGATTTTGATTGTTTTCAGATGGCATCATTATGAAATGGCACGTGGCCAAGCGGCGCATCCCAGAATGGACTCGACTGTGTTTGACCTTCTCCCTCTGCTCTTCTCTCTTTCAGAACCCGGAGTCAGCAGGAACCTCCAGTTCCTCCAGCGCCCGACCCGAGTAACAGCTCTGCTGGGATCGGACGCTGTGCTTGAGTGTTCAGCCTCTGGCTACCCGACTCCCAGCATCCAGTGGAGGAGAGGAGAAGAGCTGATTCAGAGCTGGTGTGTCTGCTTCACTGTGTTAATCCATGTTCCAACCACCAACAGCACAGGTTTTACCCACACTGATCCCAGTATGGCTCACTGTTTGCTGTGCTCTGGTCTCATTTCCTTAGTATTTTATATATCCACGACATGATCTTTATTATTCCGATGAGGCACAGCTATTAAAAAACATTTTAATGCCTTTAGTGCAAATTTACTTTGTGCCTGTTTTTATTATTTGATAAAGTCTTTTTTTTTTAACCTATTGATTCTAAAACTAAACTTTTGTAAAGATTCAGTAGGAACTAAAGGTTGGAGCTGCAAATCAGGTCACGTCAGACTCACAGCATTCACAGTATTATTATTATTTTCATATGAAATTTAATAACCGCTTAAACGCGATGTGACGTGTGTAAAGTTGCACTTGAAAAATTCTCAATATTAAAAAATGTGGCCAATCTTTGCTTCTGAGTCAAAGACAACAGTTTCCAGGTTTTCTCGCTCTAAGGAAGCATGTTCAGCAGAAACAGCCTGAACTGTGCTGAAATCTTTGCTCACTTCTTTCCTGATTTGGCTTCTTGAAACTTCACCCCCAGTGTGACACTGAACTTCCCTTTTTGACAGATCAGTAATGATAACAAGAAGAAAAACGTGTCTGTTATCCAGTTGTAGCTTCAGTTTCCTGTTCGTAGCTGACAGAAATGGCACTCATTGCGGTCTTCTGCTGCTGTAGCATCTGCTTCAAGGTCCGACATGTTGTGCATGCAGAGATGCTCTTCTTCAAACATGATTTGAGTAACTGTTAGTTTTCTATCAGCTCAAAGCAGTCTGGTCATTCCAGCATCCTCTAACATCAACGATGTTTGCATCCAGAGAGCTGATGTTCATCAGATATTTTCACTTTTTTCGGACATTCTTTAAAAACCCTAGAAATGTGGGAAAATCCCAGTAAATCAGCAGTTTTTGAAATACTCAGCAGCATGTCTGGCACCAACAACCACAGCACATTTAAAGTCATTTAAATCACTTAGCTTCCCCATTCTGATGCTCAGTTTTAACTTGATTCATGTCTAAATGCCGTATAGACGTAGCTCATCCTTCAGGTGTCAAAGCTAAGCTAATGGTTCCTTTGTGTGGGTAACAGTGAAGAAAAAATAAAATGTAAAAACTGTCTTTCCTTTCCGGTAGGAACAAGAAGTACTCTCTGCTGGCGGGCAGCAACCTGATCATCAGGAGCATCACTGACGATGACTCTGGCAGTTACAGCTGTACAGCCTCCAACAAGAACCACAACATCACCGCATACGCCGAGCTCACTGTACTAGGTGAGAAAATACAAGTATTATATCAGGTCCTCACGTGGTTCCAAATCAACATACGTCCTCACTTGTATAGTAGAACAAGAATACACACAGGGTCTTTGTAAAATCAAATAATAAAACGGTGTCACCTGCCAAAGCTCCTTAGGGAAGGAATAAATAAAAAAATCACCTGGCTGGAAACTGACTCAGATAAGCCCAACACCCTCCTCCCTCCACCTTTTCCGATAAATAAATATAATAAAAAGGCTGGCATCCCCAGACCGACAGAGAACCACATCCAGAATCAAATGCAGTCATGAAATATGAAATCTGAGCTGCCTGTTTGCTTCAGGAGGTTTTCATAAATAAAATATATTTGTATTTATTGTCTGACTGCTCCTCAGCAGCTGGTGCATTCACACTGAAGATGCTCAAGGATTCTGTTGATTGTTTGGTTCGAAGCAATTACTTTCAAAACCTTCCTTTTTTTCCTGGAATCATATTCATTTTACCTCAGTGCTAAATTGCCGGCACGTTTCACCGTGAAGAAATTGTGTTGAGGTAATTATGAACATCCTCGAAATGTTTCTCTGCAGCTCTGTTGTTTTTGTGTGGAAAAACATTCACCGCTAAAATATTTAGAATGCTAAATAATGAAGTGGCAATGCTAAATGTCAGGGGTGTAAAGATTAAGAGATGGAGACCAAATTCATCCAAGGGCTCGGGTGGTTGTTAATTTCCATCCACAGTTGGTGCAGATCGCCCTCAGAAAACTTACAACAGCTGAGCTACTCACTACGGGTATGCTAGCAAAGCTTTTCAAGACCTACACGGGAGCATTTAGCATTTAGCATTTAGCAATAACTGGGTAACAAGGTGCTAGCTGGCCATGCGCTTATGTGGCTTATGTTAGCCATGTGAAGCGTTGCCGTGCTAAGCCATGCTGTCTAATTTTTTATTCTTGATCTAATCGGAGAATCATTGTTGGGGGAAAAATCATTATTATCATCTATCCCCACTAACAAAAGAAAACAACTGTGTGGAGAGTCATTACACTTCTACTAAATATTGAAATGAAAAGGCTTCCAGTTCTAATGTTGTAATCTGGGCTCTGCAGGGATCAGACCATCTGCTTCAGGAAGACGCTTTTATTCCTTTTTGGGATGAAGAAGATTCTTTAATACTTCTTGAAGTGTTAATTTAATAGAAGCTTCCCTGTAAAGCGTTTATATTTCAGAGAGGAAATAAGTATTTAAAAAGTATTTGACCCCTAAATGTCCTGATGTGTGTGTGCTCCTGTTCCAAAATCACTGTTACAGTATCAGGATCAGAAAATTCTTCCCAAAGATGAAAATCACATATAGTTTGTTCTAAACTGTTATTTTCCTCTAATTACAATAAAATAGCTCCATAACACCTTCCTCGTGCTTTTCGTTTGCATCACAGATGTCGGCTCGCTCTGGGATTACAGGGATATGTTCATATCAGACTTTAGGAAAGCTAAACTTCCACCTGGCTTCTTCCAGGACTGAAAGCACTCCGTGTTTCTGGTTGAATCCCATCCGGATGTTGCTGTGCTTTAAAGTCAGCACAATCTGCAGGGAAGCTTATCGTGCATGAAGTCTCTCAGCATCACCTCGGGAGCAGCACGGAGCCGCAGGGCAGATTTCGTCCTGCGGTGACCAGAGTCAGAACTGGGTCAGTGGTCAAATGATGCCTGCTGGAACAAAAATACTTCTTCTCTCACACAAAAACACACACACACACACAGAACAGCTGTCACTGTCACTGAACTCATTTGTGTCACAAGCACTTAAATATGACCGTTACAGCAATTTGCTTTCGCACCACTCATCAGTCAGCATCAGTCAGCAGAAGTGGCCGCCTCAGGCAGAGGAAGTGTTACTCAGATTAACCCAAAGAGTCTGTTTTATGCTTTATTTTCAGTCACACACGGCCTACATGTACATGTGCATCCATCTATGATCTTTAATAACTTCAAAGTAACGCGAGAATATAGAAATGTTGCCATTTGTGATTGACAAGTAGCCAAATAATAATAATGTTCCTTTCTGAGTCTGATAATGACCATCACAGGCAAAATGGACTCAATGTTTTATTTAATAGAACATGAAACTAGTGGCTGAGGCCATAAACTCATCATGAAGGTGCTTCCTGGGTCCACGGAGCAGCGGACCAGAGGTGCTGCCCCCTGCTGGCCAATAGAAGAATGCAGCTGTAAGGCACTTTGAACGGTTAACTTCAGAGACCCAGAAGCTGCATCCATCAACAGGTTGAGTTTGATATTGTTAGAGAAATAATGAGATGACCCCCGTTATTTGCACAGCGAGAGACGACTTAATTGTTCTCATTTCGTTCAGTTGGGAGGCTTTATTGTTGTTGTTGTTGTTGTTTTCTGTCATAGAATGAAAGTTAACACGTGACAGAAGGAAAAGTTGCTCAGCCTGACTGATGAAGGTGTTTGTAATGCTGCTGGTGTCACTCGATTTTCCCCACAATTAGAATCCAGGACGGCACCTTTAATGAAACACCGTTTTTCTTCGGCTCTCAAAGCTGAAATCAAACAGAAGCAGCTGTTGTTTGTTGGACTCTCAGGAGAAAATCTGCAAATTAACCTTCGGGTGTTTTCAGTCTCCTTCCAGCTGGGCCTCGCCGCTCGTCTCTGTCCTTTCATGTCTTTGTCTCGTGTCCCCTCAGAGTCTTTCTCTGTGCTCGCTCCACATTCGTATTCTGTTTACTCGCCGCCGCCTGCACACATCACATGATGTTTACAATGAGCAGCGTCTTCAGTGTGTCACGTCTGGATCATAAAGTGCCACGCTCTGACATGTAAACGTGAAGTTACCCACAATGCTCTTAGAGTTTCAGGAGGAATGCTTCATATATTAAAGAGGGGCCCTTCATTACTTGTGCTTTTCCTTCATGGTGGCAGGAAATGACTGAAACATGTGTCCATATGTCTCTTACAGACATGACACGGCAGCTAAACGAGCACTGAAGGGCGCCGCTCGTTAACTCTCTGATCGCTCATGCTCAGTCACTAATACGTATCGATCCACTCGTGCTGCTTCTGAAAACAAACATTTGTGACATTAAAGGTTAAAAAAGGATCAATCTGGGATGGGAAGGAAAGTCCCACAAAGCAGAACCACTCAGGCATTTGGAAATAAAAAGCTAGGGTAGCTTTGCATGATGCAGTTTAAAATAATGCTTATTTATCTTACACTGAGCCCCGATACAGCTCCTCTGCTGCTTTAGCCCCTCCTCTTTTTAGGTGAGCTGTCACAGTTTGAACAGCAGGTGGGCGGGGCTTGTGTGCAATACCTTCTCATAATGGCTCACCTGGATTACTTACAGAGACTAAACTTTGGCCATGTTGTGTATAAGCATCACATTATAACAGTGTATATATGTAACAGGGCCCATTTAAATCAATGGTGATCATCCGCTGACACTTCAGTCCCATTAAAGCTGCTGCTTTGTGCAGCCGCGCTAATTTCCTCAGTTATTTTAACTGCACTGTAATCTGTGACCGGGCTACATTCAGAGGCAGCGTTCATGAATGAAATACTGAGATAAGCCAGTTCAGACAGATCTGAACCCAAATTTTAATTAAATTTACTGGAGAAAATGGCAGGACAACCAAGAGACACAAGAAAAGATGCAACTGAAGAGTGATTATTAAAATCAAAAAGTGGAGACACAGGAGAGCAGGAAGGAACAGTCAGGAGGACGAATGAGGCGGATGGAAGGAGGGACAATTAGTTGTTCCCATGAGAACGGAGATCTTTGCTGACTTCAGCGTCAAACCGTTCAACAAATCCAGGTGACGTGTGGCTCACGTCATGGTGCTTTGATTACAGGTGACAGCATGAAATCATGGAGTGGGCGGAGCTGGGTGGGAATGACGGTGGGAACGGGAAATGCATGGCTCCTGATCTCCACCCATCAGCTTCAGTCAGCCGTTTTTTACCTGGAAAAAGTCAAAGAAATGAATTTGAATGAGCCGGTGACAGCCTGGGCTTTGAGCCTGCTGATGGCAGGAATAATGATGGTGTTAGTGACGAAGCAAACATTTTAATAACTACTGTATAAGTGAGAACTTCGAGCCGAATCATAGAGGTGCTTCAGAGCTCCTTAGGACCACAAGCTGTCCAGTGTCTCCTCGCTGACCTCCTGACACGTCCAGATGTGGCAGCTTTTCTGTCACTGCAGAAGGAAATACTGAAGCATTCAGCAGCTGTAAGAAGAATCCAACATCAACACTGAAGCTGAGGCATTTCTGTCTCCTCCATTTAAATGTTTCTGATTCCTCGCTGAAGGTTTCAAACTGAAGTCTTATCATGTCGAGCCTCCAGCTGTCTGTGAATCCACTCCCAGTTTGTTCATTCATCCTCCGTCTGCCTTTTATCTCTGCTCGCTTCATCTGCAAATTAAATGTGTTTGATAAGGTGAGTTTACCTGCAGCTTCTCTCTCAGCACATTTAGGGGCACGGCAACATGCACATGCATGCGCACGTGGAGGGGAGATGCTGTTAGCATCACAGCATCGCATCCAGCTCTCAGGTAGACTGTGGCATTTAAACGAGCTGGTACCAAGAGGGCTCAAGGCTACGCCCCCCACCCCATTACACCCCCACCCTCATCACCATTAACATTTCCAGGCTTCTTCGGGTTGATGTGTTGTGCTCAGAAAGGCTCCTCTGGTTGTGATGAGTGCTTCCTGTCAGCAGTCTGGCTCACCCGGAGGCTCAGTCCATACTCGGACCGTAACCATAGAGATGGCTGTGTGAGAGAATCCCAGCGGATCAGCCAACACGGCGCCATCAGCCTGAAATCACCTTTCTTCCCCATTCTGATGCTCAGTGTGAGCTTCAGCCGGTCGTCTTGACTACGTGCCTGCATGCAGTGAGCTGCTGCCACGTGATTGGCCGATTAGAAAAGTAGTGTGCCCTGTGAGCGTGTATTACACACTTGTTCATTTAACACAAATGCTGCCTTTATTACTTTAACTTGTTACAACGTTGCTTCTTCCATCACTGTTCAGCTGGAGCCGTCACAGGGTTAGGGTCACAGAGGCTCCTCCCACCAATCCCAGTGTGCAGGAGGCGCTCACAGCAGGGGGCGCTCACAGCAGGAGGCGCTCACAATGAGCACTACATGCTAAAATGATGAATCACACATGCTTCCAGACAAAAGCCCACCGTTTATTTGGGTTTTCACAAATAAAGGTTTGGTAATGTGTCTGAATTGAATTAAAGTGGCCTGCAGCTTATTTTAGGAAGCTAGCATTGTGCTGTTGTGGGCTGACTGATGAGGATTTCTGAATGATGCTGGAAACGAAGCTGTGTGTGAGAAGCAGGTGTTTCAGGCCTGTGTGATGTCATCAGACTCTCAGAGAGATGCTTCAGGGCCCTCAGTCACACAGAAACAGGAGCTCTTAATTAAAGTCAAAGTGCCCCGGATCAACTCAGAGATGCTCAATACCTCCACACAAACATGTCACATTAAAGGTCTTCCTGCAGCTCGGCAGCGATGTCATCCCCGTCGTCTTGGAGGCTTTTAATGTGAAACATCAAGCGACCTCTTAAAGCAAAGGCAGATATGAGCTGAGAACAGAAACTGAAACTGTTTTTATTCCCCGCCTCTTTACGACCTCCATTTTATTTTTCACTGCCGTAAAAGCTGCAGATATTTTATCTGTTCATTAACTTTAAGGCTTTGGATGTGAAATCTAGCTGTTTATGTCCTCTAACATTTCTGCTGAGTTCAAAAGTCCTCTGACGACAGTAAACATTTTTTTAAAAAGTTGTTCATGTTTATTTTATTGCTGCTTTCTGTTTAAGTATGAAATATAGGAAGTCATAAAGCCTGATGGGACACGTGCCCGGCTCTCTCCTCCGGCTCTGGCATTAAACTAAGAAATATGTTTGCTAATATGCCCCATTACACTTTGTTTTTTTGCTAAATGGAGGCAGTTAGATGCTGATGAATATCCACAGCTAGGTGAAGTATGGAGATGTGTGTGCTCTGACTCCACAGGGCAGTGACCATGATTAGATGATTAGGATAACGAATGTGTGTGTTGTTTTCCATAATAATGAGTGTGGCCTGGCTCATTAGCTGCTTCCTGTTAGCGGCTTAATGAAAGCTGTGAGAAACAAAGCCGGGCTGCAGCTATCAGTCATATTCACGGTGCCGCTGTCAGCGCGGCTGATGTTTGAGGCGCTGCTAATGAAAAAGCACATTACAGGTGGGTTAGAAAACAGAGGTGTTGTGGTGTTATTATGGGCTGTTCGTACGGCTATCGTGGCCTCGTTGCATTACATTAATTATAATATTAATTATATTAATGTTATATTTGAGCTTTGAGGTGCTGCTGCAGATTGCACACCATCAGCTCTGTTTCCTCAAATATGAACTGGTTCCCAGTTGAAAACCAGCATTCAGAAAACGACCACCGAGGAGTCTAATCCCATAAGGTCATCAGAGGTCACAGAGGAGGGCTGTGCCTCCATAGACGTCCATACAACAAGCAGCAGAGTGGGCTCCTCGTGGACACTTAATACCAGCACTGGGTTCATTAGTCAGTTTAGTTTTTCCAAGTTTTCCTTCGGGATCGTTTGGAATGATGAGTTGTCACAGTAACCAGAGTTGGAAGAATCAGCCATCCTGTTGCTATGGGAGATGGTTTCCATTTATCTGTGTTAGCACGTATGCTAACCAGGCTTCGAGCCAGAAAGAATTTTCAGCACGGCGTGTCCTGGTCCATTAGCATGCTAATGCTAACGCTAACCGCTGAGCCGGTGAAATCCTCAGCCCGGCGCAACGCCGGCCGATCAACCGCTGGCTAGCAGCCTGCTAACATTAGCAAACTGTTTGGTCACACAGGCTTCTTTCTAGCTAATGCTAGCAGGCTTTGTCCTACTTGGAACACAGACCACATATGTGATACCCGACATAAGCAGCTACACTAGCCACAATGCTACTGACGTCACATGACCAAAGTTATTGTAACCGTGTTCAAGGCTGTTGTCTGCTGAGCAACTGTGGTGCAGCAGTGAACCTGCAGTAGGATGTTGGATGCTGACCACCTTCATCTGTTTGTGATAATGTGATAAACTGTCAAACATCACAGACTTACATGCACTGAACTCTGCATTACACAGAATCAGCTGCTTAGATTCAGTGTTCAGAAACTCATCGATGCTGACAGCAGTCAGGTCCACCACTGTACAGAGACGCCACAGGGAGCTGTGCTCATCAGGGCACTGTGGCTCTAATTGGTTCAATCTGTCTGTGTTTACAGAAGCCTCGAGGCAACTGCAGTCAATGGGACTGAGGTACAAGGCAGCTATTTGCAAGCTGTCAGACAGAGATCAGTCTGAGTCAGACTGCAGTAGTTTGGAGACTGGTTGCCTCCCACCCAGGAATCTGTGCAGTCGCCCTCTAATCACAGGGTTTGAGGGTGTGTGTGATGGAGCTGTAACGTTAGCTGTGGTGCTAACATGAAGGAGTGAACTGGGAAATATCTCATGTATAAAGGAAGTTACCTAAAATAACTGCTGTGCACGTGAGTCCTGAGATGCAGCTGAAGCGTCTCGTTAAAACCAGGCAGGTGGAAGCTGAAACACTGTTAATGCAGCTGAAGGTTGTTCACACACAGGCACACAAACACGGCCGAATTATGAAG
>VOQJ01047571.1:32867-53797 GCA_015052665.1 Apistogramma diplotaenia | reverse complement strand
GATTTTCCTCTTTAAAGTGTTAAACATACTTTGGTTTGTTTCACACTTTTAAGAGGAAAATCTGGAGTTTCCTTGTTTGAATGTCTCTACTTACCTGGATGCAGGTCGGTGAAGCTGTGCAGGGCCAAGCACTGAACATTGAGACACACTTTGAGCTGAAGAGAGACTGTCTGCATCACAGTTTCAGTGAGCAGCCAGCAGTCCTCCTGCCCCGCAACAGTACTAGAAGGTAGAAAAAGGAACATGACAGCACACATAAGGGACTGGATATCAAAAATTCATACCACTACTGAACACACAACCAATCTTGTCATGCACCTTCTCACCTCTGACCTCCTTTGAAGAGAGGGTAGTTACACAAGCCACAGTGAGTAGCTGCTGACTCAAAGTACTGAGGCCACCTTGACTGAATGAGGGTCTCTGCCTCAGTGCTGTTTTCCTGCTCCTGACCCTCCACTTGAACAAAGACAATCTCAAACGTGTTGAGCTCCTGGATGAGGGTTAACGTTTCCTGAAGCTCCGTCTCACTCTCGGGGATCTGCAAACAACTGCGCAGCAGCTGCACCGTATTTTGACGCTGGATGTCTTTTTGAGCGGGACTAAGGGGATGGTACGGATGCAGCAGAGTCTCAGACTGAAAAAGGGAAATTAAGAAATCATGAGTGTTTTTTTGTTTTTTTTTTATGGAAAAAAAATCAGCTGGAGGATGGAAGGTTTCCCCACACCTTTGCTGCCTTGGTATTCTTCTGGGTCAGCTCGCAGCCACATTTCGGGCACACTGCAGGTTTGTGCCTGTTCTTATAAATATAGTCACAAGATGGATTCTTACACCGACCCCTGCCCCGTGCTGTGGACAGTCCCAGGTCCTTAGAGAATAAAGAAGTAATAAATTGCTCAAAGATCAATAAACAATCATCACCCAGGGACAAAAATACACATTTTTCCAAAATTAGAGCAGACTAAATGCAAGCAATATACTCACAAAGCTGGAAACGGTTTGCTGTTTGAAAGGCATAACTGACAGGATATTCACTCTCCTGTCAGTCAGAGAAGACGTGGGCTGGCTTTTCTCTGCTGGGCCTGGAAAATCCTACAATAATGTATGCACACAGTTAGAAAGAAGATTAAATCTGCCTTTTTGCAGTTGTTACAAAATCTGTGTGAGGTTTTTGTTGCGTGTGTGTAACCATATGTATGTGTTGACCTGGTTAGTTGTGGTTGTTGGGACCGTCTGGCCGAGCTGCTTTAAAGTGCTGGGTTTGAGACCTGAGAAACTCTCTCGTGGCACTGTGGTTAAAAAAAAAACAAAAAAAAAACCACCACATCAACTGCGAGCTGAAACCTCAGACAGAACAGAAAAAAGAAGTCTGCATGTACCAACAATAAGCACAGAGCAAGCATGTAATAAAAACAGCATGCACGCTACAAAGCTGATGATCACAAAGAATAAAGATTATTTAGAAATACACTCAAATGAACATTACCAGTCGGTGAATTATTGTGGTGTGAATAGTGAAATTTCTCTTTGTCAGGTGGAACAGTTATGATCTGAAACACAGAACGACCTAAAACACAAACACAAGCACATGTGCTGATGCTGTGAAAACCTCATTTAACACAGGAAACAAATCATTGCTGCTGGGTTTGTTTCATCTTACTTGTGTTGCAGCAGGCAGGAAGGATGGGTCTCACTGGCCTCTTCTGCACAGTGGCACTGCTCCTTTCCTGACCTTGGATTATGGCAATTTTAGGATTGTCTTTCGTTTGTCTAGTAATGAAAGAGTAAGTACGTAAGTCAGATACACCCAGGTGACACTTTGTTTTACAGGTGGCTGTCGACACTGTTGTGCCTCTCTCCTGACCTCCTCCATACAAACTAATGATGAACTGAACTAGTTCAAATTTGTATTCATCATTCCACAAGACCCGAGGTCACTGATTTTCACTCTAGTTCTTGTGTACTTTGGCATCCTTCAGCCTTTTTCTCCCTGTTTGACGTTCTTAAGAATGGTTTCTTGGCCCTTCTACCCTTCCATTGAGACCATTTCTGATGAGGTTTCACTGAAAAGTAGCTGCATCAGCTGAAGGTGATGCACCTTGTTGCATAGGACTTAAATTTTACTCCAAATGGAATAGATTCTAGATTTAAGTTCTGGATTACAAAAGCCATAATAAATTATTTTCAGGTAATACAAGATAACCAAACAAAAAAATATTCAGACCTTAAAATACATTTTACAGATATTTACAGTTATGAAATGATTATAACCATGAAATTAAACTAAATGATGGGGATGAATACAATGCAATGACAGCCTATACTAAAAGGCGCAATCTCGAGACTTTTGCACTGTACTGTATACACTGTATACCTTCTACAGCTAAAGCATAAAAGCTTCCATCTATAAATTGAGTCCCTTTACTCACAAGTTAAACCATTGAGTCAACTTACTTCTTTAAAATACTGAACACACTTAATATCCAATTGAATGGGCTCAGCTCTCAAACAGCAACAACCTGTAGGAACAACACTTACTTTGTTTGAGCTGTTGGCTTGGTGCTGCTGCCCTCTTGTGGTAGTCCAGCTGAAGCTACACGCTGCTTTCTGGAGCACCTCAGAACTTGCCCTTCTTTGTTGCCTGCAGTAGTATTTGTGTTACTGAGATCAGCAGCCCCCTCCGGAGCGGTCGCCTGTGAAGCTCGAAAGCTTTCATTTGGTTTGGTTCCAGCTGTATGTTGTAATTGCTTGGAAGCAGCTTGTTTTTCATGTGACCTTTTTGCCTGTTATGAAAATGAAACCCAAAGCTAATTGATTAGCACCACAAGTAAATACTGAGTATTTTTTCGTAGAGTTAATTGACACTTACAGCAGGTATCCATTTACCACCCAAGTGACTGCCACAGTCAGGACAAGTTGGTGGCTTATGGCGTGTGACATAGACAAATGAACAGCCGGGATTCAGGCACCTCCCTCGACCTCTCCTAGTGTACGTCTTCACAGACTGATGAGAAGAGGAAAATGTGTAAGTTCAGCTCTTTCAGGTTGCACTAATCAAATTTATATTTTTTCCAGATTCAGGATTTTTTTTTTTTAAGTCTGACTAACATTGTGCATGTTTACCATTTTATATGATGGTTTGGCACTTTGCTCTATACTGGCTCCAACAGGGACCATCACCACTGAGCCCACAGAGCTCACAGCCGCGTAAGACTTGGGCTCCAGCAGGTTCTAAAGCAAAAGAAATCAGCAAAACACATTTTGTGATGAAAAATACATGACTGTGTAAGTGAATGAAGATCATTCTGCTACCCGGCAGAAGCTGAAGGACATTTAGGTCGTACCTGAGTGGGTATGATGGCCACCACCTGGGTGGTTTGTCCCTGTGTCTGCTGCACCATTGTGGCACTGTAACTAGTAGTGCCAGCTCTTGCCTCAATCCCTCTCAGTGTGACCCCATTTGCTATATAGTCAGCAGAGCCCTGTGAGACACTGGAGTCTGCAGGGACTGCTGCTTTGGGTGAGCTGGAGGAGGAAGAAAGGGGTGGAAGTCGTTGGAGAGCAGGAGACACTGCTGCCGTTTCCTCTGCTATTTCCTCAACAACAATGGGGGGCTCTGAAAGTTCCACTTCACCAGCCATCCCAAGAGATGCCAGCCGAGCTTCCTGAATAAGGGAGGCTGAGGGCGCGCCACCTTCAGCTGGATTGTCTACAGACTCAACACTCAGCTCTGACTGAGAGGCTCCCGACTGCTGATCTGAAGAGCAACCTTTGGACAAAACAAAGTAACTGGCTCTAGGTAGGATTTTGCGGAAGCCTGGCAGGTCTTTGGAAGGGCTAAGAGATGACTGAGAAAAAAAAGCAGAGTCAAGAAAAAATGTTATGGTCAAAAGCATTCATCAGAGAGGAAATAAATTCAGCTGACTAGAGGAATCGCTCTGTACTCAACAGCCAATACCAAAAGTGCTCGATCAGTGGAAACATTTTGTTTTTAAAGATTAGCTTTTATTTTAAAAGATAAAAGATTAGCTTGGGTTGACTTCATGGCACAATAATTAATTTACTACTAGCACAGTATTTCTTACAATAAGAATACATATAACTGTCCATTCGGGTACTTAAAATGACTCCTAAAGAGAATGGAAATCTGTAGGATTGATTTGATCTGATTTTTCATCAAAACCTTCATTAATAAAGATTAATCAGTCAAAAAAATACCAGCTGTGTTGGTCACAGATAAGCATCTTTGTGCATCAACTCCAAATGAGAATCTTACAGGAAGTGGTAAATGTTCTTCAGCTCTCAGCACAAAAGCATTAAGGAGCTCTCACTGATTCTTCCCATCCTGTTAAACATGAAGGAGCTCTCTGACACGGCTCTTTCTTCCTGGTTCACAGGCAATATCAAAGCACATATTGGAATGCACTGATCTGTCGTAGTGTTTAGGTATTTAGACACATCAAAGTCCCAGGTAAATATTTGGGACAGCCTTTAACAAACTGGCATCCTTGTAGGAAAGGGACAATAATCTGTGGACACACTAGAAAAAAAATCGGTACTTTCTTCCTTGAAACTCTGTGGCGATAAAACCAGCTGTCAGGTTGCCAACCAATTCAACTGCACGAAAAACTTAAACATGCATTACTGTAGTAACTACTGTTTAATAAACCACATCTCTGTAACGCTTAAGACATTTATTTGTCATGATGTGACTGTGTGCAGTGATGGTGATTAGAAACCTGGACTTCATGTAGTTTAAAGTGAGTTTTGGTATCCTGGCTGCAGAAATTTATTTCTACATATCATGTAGAAATATATCCACACTTCACAGTTTGTGGTTTGTTTATGTTAAAAAAGTTGAGAATGTAGCTTACTGTATCTATTCCCTCCTTCTCCAGCTTGGCTTTCTCCAGGTAGTAGCTTTTCTCAGCTACGCTGAGTCGTTTCCAGCTCTCACTGATACGCTTGTTGATCTCGGACTGTGGCATATTAGAGACTCCAAGTTGCATAATCTGGTGAACATCAAAGTAGTATAGCAGATAGGCAGACCTAAGGCAGACAACAGATTCCAAGTCTACAATTAGAATGTGACAATTTTTATACATTTATGATTTCTTTGAAGCTCAGCCAGTGATGAAAGAAGCATTAAAACCATTTGATTCGTGTTACCTAGGTTTCTTAGGCTTCTCTACACTGTCATCTTGAGCTTTGCTCTTCCTTTTTTTGAGCGATGCCACCTCTGTTTGGCTGTAGGCACTCTCCACCTCTTCCGTCACTTTAACAACCTCAAAAAGCTCCACTTTGTCCATGTTCCCAAAGATCTAGGACAAAAATGACACACAGCAGGGGATCCATGTTTGAACTGTCGAAAAGGTGGAATTTACTACAGGGGTGTCAGAGCATAACCATCTCCACTACACTTCTAAAAAAGAAGCACCAAAAATAGAAACTACGTGGTTAGAATACATTTACGTTTTGTTTCTTTCAAAAACTTTTGAAAAATTAGAAGCTACTTTATTTAACCAAGTTCTCAATGAGAATAAAAATGTCTTCTTCAGGTTAAGAGAGCAGAACAGAAACAATTAGAACAGACAAAAACACACAACACACGTGCAATAATAAATGTAAAAATGGGCACAATTTACAAATTTTCTGTAAACACTTTGGTGAAAATTTCTATTTCTTGATCGTTTCATGCTTAATAACACAAACATGCAATTAAAACCCAAAGACATATTTGAACATGAGAGAAGGCATGATTCTACACAATAACCCTGCAGTGCTTTTAACTAAGTTTATTTCAGCTCCTTTTCTCGGGTGATGAGAGACGCTCATAAAGGTTTTAACAAATTTAAAAATATATATATATTTAAAATAGTGCAGTATGACTCAAGGCTGTTACTCGAATATAGCACTGCAAAAAATATGATGCACTGTCATGCACATTACTCAGGGAGAGCCACTTAACCAAACCAACATGTTAAAACCACTGTTCCTTCCTTGTTTTAAAGGTAGGTTTAATGGCGTGTGTTAATACTGCCTGCACGGTCAGTGGGTTATCCAATGAAATGCCTTCTTATTGAAGCCTTACCTACGACGGCCCGAGGTACTACAAACTGCTCTGAACAACGTTTAGAAGTCGCCGAAAAAGTCAGACATTGCGTTAATGTGGTAGCCAGCGCTGAAGTTTGTCTGTTCTTTCCATTAGTTCAAGAAATTGCCGATGCTAGGAAAGCTCTAAAGCAGCTTCGTTGCTAGTCGTTGTGAGAAAAAAAAGATGGCGGTTTGTTGCCATGGTCATTGACCAATCACAGGCCAGAATGTTTACATTAAACCAATCACGCAAGACGTTTTTGACACGTGAAAGTGTAGTGTGCGTCCCACGGAGCAGTACTTGCGGATGCGGGCAGACGCAGTTCTTTTCCGGTTAAATGCCTCTAGAGAAGGTGTGCCAAAATAAGGCACGCACGATGTGAAATGAGTTTGATTTACGTCCTTGCTCGAGAGGTGCTACAGGACTATAACAGAGTAGTTGGCAGAAGACGGAGTCCGTAAGAACAGGAATAAATTAGTTATGCTTAGACCAAAACAGTCATAGCTGGGCTGATTAAGTATCAATATAAAATCAGTGACAATGGCAATAAATTAAGCATGGGCGTAATTACACGAGCCCTAAGGGTGATGCAGTGTTCGTACAGTTTAAAGTTGTGAACTCTGTTTATTTTGTGAAACTTATACTTGAACTACAGAGTACTAAAAGTGGAATACACAAACTACAATTATATTGTATTTATTACATTGTATTTCAGGCCGTATTAATCGAGCCGAAACGAAAAACCAGCTGCAGCACAGGCTTATGAGCCGAATACTGATCAGCCTACCGAGCCAAAATGGCGAATGACAAGGTTAGTGAGTGTGTGTGGTGTAGCAAAATGTTTTCACTTTACGCGTTTCCTCGTATAACGGCGTGTTCTAGAAGCGGATGATAAAAAGTTTTTCTCTCAGCAACATTTTACGTCGATATTAACGTTTAATTTCTAGGGCAGGTATCACATTTAAGTGAAAACGGTCGGCTTTAGTTGTGCCGCTGAGAAAACTTGGACGGAAGTGTGTAGTTTGGATAAGTTAAACTTGACATGCTTGTCATAAAACCACTCTAGACACGTTCGTTTTGTTTAAAAAGATAGATTAAATTTGAGCTATCTTATGGTTTCTAGTTTTAATTTGATTACCTGCTGTTCTTCTAGGATCCTCTGAAACAGTTGAAAGATTTAACGCAGCTCAAAAATCAGCTGGAGGACATCCAGAGACGAGTAGAGCGTGAAGTATCCGCAGGCATTCCCCAGGTGAGTTATTACAGGTGTCCGAGATAAGTATGTTCTCTGCGGACCTACTGCATAATATGCAGTCACCGGCCATTTTATTAGGCATAGCGTGGTTCAGTTCGATCTTATTTTACTGATATAGCGGCAAATCGCAACAAACAGTCGTCTCAAGGCGCATTATTACCTGGTTGGAGCATCTTTTGTCTTTAGAACTCTCTTAATTCTTCATGGCACAGATTCAGCCATGTGCTAGAAACATTCTTCAGAGTTTAAATGGAGTTCAGTCTAATTAAATCTTATCATCCACCCCAAAGGTGCGTCCTGTCCACCGCGCTGTTAATTCTTTACGTGTTTGATGGTAGAATCATTTTAAAGTATGCATTTTACACGGTCATTGTCAAAACTCCCAAACAAAAGCTAACTAGCATAGTTTATGCTATCCAGTGCAGTGAGGAGTGCTCAGACCTCTGCAGTGGAAAAACCAAAGCGCCACTGCACAAACGCATGGTACAACATAGAGTGACCTCGGTAGGACAAGACCCATTTGCAGGCTCCTTTATCAGGCACCTCAATCCCCACTCACACCTTTCTTTACTTTACCTCAATAGGTCATGTTATAGAGGGGGTCATTACACTGATTGTAATGACTCACGCATTTTTTCACACTTTGGCTCATGTGATTATTCACATGATCAATAGTGGGTCGACGACCACCTCCACGGGGCCCCCCACAAAGGTTTAATACCTGTAACTCTCCACCATTTAGTTTTAGAACTGAAGAAGCCTTTCGGACAGGGAAAAAAAAAAAGTCCAGTTGCTTTTTTCATGCTCCAGAAACTACCATGACCCGCATGACTGAGAACCTACACATCTTGGTTATAGTGAGCAACTATTTGATTTAGTGTTGCCTTCCCATCAGTCTCCTCTCACATCAACTTAGCATTTTCTTCCAGAGAACTTCCACTTAATTCGATATTTTCTCTCTTTTGAGCCATTCTCTATAAACCCTGGAGATGATTGGTGGGAACATCTCAGTAGATCAGTAGACCTTTCTTCCCCATTCTGATTCTCTCTTTGACCACGCCTTCTTGCATAATGATGGGATCAGTAGATAATTGTGTCCTTAAGCATCTGGACCTAATAAAGTGGCTGGCGAGTGTATATGATTTCTGTTAGTTATATTGTGACTGATGGCTGTAAATGAACACTAATCACTCATTTAAAGTGAGGAAAGTTAAATTGTGATTATATTTAATTTTTAAAAAGTATTACAGTATATACAGTACCAGCCACAACTACATTTGACTACATATATATAGATGCATCCCTAATGAAATATCTTTGTCATTTCACTGTTTTGCCTTGTAGGGTGGCACAGTGCTGGGATCTCCATTTGTGAAGGGCTTCTTGGCCGGCTATGTGGTGGCAAAACTACGTTCATCTGCCTTCCTGGGAGTGCTGCTGGGAACAGCCACCGGCATGTATGCAGCACAGAACTATCAAGTGCCCAACATTGAAAGGACCTTTAAAGAGTACATGAACAGTTTTAAAAAAGGACCAAAGTAATCTGGAGCGACTGCTCGTCTTTCCATTGACTTTAAAGAAGAGGAAATATTCTTGGAGCTCTCGGCTCCTGGTAGATGAGGATTCTTGTCAAGACTGGCTTATCGATGTCATCGTTTAACTTGAATTTTATTGGGGTCGGAATACTGGCTTCTTTTTCTCGCTTTTTTTTTTTTCTTGCGTTTTTGTTTCGAGTGACGTTACGTCCTGCTGTTTCATTTCCACGCTTGCATCTGTCCAGTGTTAACACTGACTGAGTCTTGCAGCTGTTTTACACCCGTCAGATTTTTAACCGGTCATGTGTAAAACAGGCTCGGAATGTTTCCTACGCCTTTGTTTTTCAGCTGAAACACTTATCTACACAGAGAAAGATCGAAGTGTTGTGCATTTACCATTTAAATGGTTGTAATTCTTTGCTTTTCATTTTAAAGTAACCTTAAGTGGGGTGTTGTTGCACTTTAGCAAGGATTGATGTTGTTAGAATATAAGTATTTATTGTTTGTCATCAATTATGATTGTGATTCAGAATGTGGGGTCGAGTTCCCCAGCAAGGATTAAGAGACAGTGGGTGCAAAGGATTAAGTGGGGTGTTCTCCTGGGGCTGATGGTACTCATCTATGGCTCTCATGCACCACTCATCACTCTCACCAAGGTAGATGGTCAAGTCCCTTTTAACCCTTCCTCATGCGTCGTAATGATCGAGTTAGCTAAACTGCTCGTGTCTCTGGTGACTCTTGTTCTAAGTGGTGGTGCATCAGCCTCACGTGCTGCTCCACGCCTTGCCTTTGTGGCGCCCTATGCGGTCCCTGCCATTCTCTACGCCCTCAACAACAACTTAGTAGTTCTGATGCAGGCCTACATGGACCCCAGTTCGTTCCAGGTACTCTCAAATCTTAAAATTGCTTCCACTGCCCTGCTTTACTCCTTCTGTTTGGGCAAGAGGCTCCGACCTGCTCAGTGGTTGGGCCTGGGACTCCTTGTGCTTGCGGGAGTGTGCCACAGTTACAGCAGCCTGGATCTGGTGATGCCCGACAGGGTTGAAGCTGAGGAAGTTCAAAGGCTTCATATCACAGCCTGGGGGCTTTTCCTCGTGTTGGTGTACTGCTGTGTTTCAGGGCTGGCAGCCGTTTACACAGAGGGGATACTGAAGAGCCAGAAGCTTCCCCTAAGCCTTCAGAACTTCTACCTCTATATGTTTGGTGTTGCCATCAATGGACTGTCATCTTTCTTTTCTGTAGCAAGTGACAAGGGCTTTGTGGAGGGCTACTCGTGGGTGGTTTGCGTTATCATTGCAGGACAAGCAGCAAATGGACTCCTGATGTCTGTGGTTCTCAAGCACGGCAGTGGGATCACCAGACTGTTTGTCATTTCCTGTTCCATGCTGATTAATGCTCTGTTGTCTTGGGCCATCTTGGGTTTGCAGCTGACTCCTTTATTCCCAGTACCGGTTACTATGGTTGGACTGGCAGCTTACCTGTATTACAGATGATGTAATCTCTATCAAATGAACCGTGAGCACAGTTTATCAGATTTCTGATTTTTTAAAGCCTTTTCTTCTTACACTTGAAACTGGACTTTCTCATTTGGAATCCAACATTTCATGTCAAGTCATGTTGCCTAATTTGACAGTTGGAATCATGTTCACATGTAGAGTTTATAAATGTTACACTGTTGTGGTGGATTCAGATCAAACAGTAAGCAAATGTTATGTGTGGAGTGAATTATTTCTGAGTGCTGCTATTTTTTTTTCTATTATCTTTTTTTTTAACTTCTCTGCCAAAAACAACTTCAAAGTGTTATACAGTGTTTTCATAATTAATAAATCGCAGGGGGAAAAGTTTGTTTGACTTTAATTTTTCATGGTTTACAGTCAGCACACTGCTTCATAAAGATATTTGTGTCACACATTCAGCTTTGACGGGAGATCGGCCACAGCATCACCTCGCACAGCTAGAGTGTCCTTCAGTTCTCCCAGTGCTGTTTAAATAAAAAAAACGAGACTTTTTAAAGCATTTAAGTTTCATTATGCAACCACATGTCTAGAAAAGCTAATATAATTTAAACTGACCTTTACAGAGTTGCTTATTGTCAGCCTGCAGTTGCTGGTTCTGTGCAGACAAGTAGATGGCATCCTGCACGGCCTCCAGCAGCACACTTCTGTATCTGCCTTCAGAAATCTTCCTCTGCTCTTCGCTTACCTGACGAAACACTCTGAACACCTATGGAGATAACAGCATAGGGGTGATGCAGGAAGGATATGATTTAGCGACGCTTTATGTAAGAATATTTATCAAGCAGCTATTTTGAACAAGCTGGTAGCCAATCGTTGCACAACAGAATTATGACAATAGATAAATACGTATGTGTATAAATACATACACACTTTTCCTAAAATTGACCCTGATATCCTGCATCAGTCTGCTAAAAACTCAATCTGTTCCATCTGTAAGATTTTGTCCTTTTGGCAAGTTCCCAATACATTTTAATGTAAGTCTGAAGCACCAACAATGACTGAAAAATTGTGCAAAATATGAGCAATATACATATGAATTGTATGGGACTCCTTCCTCATGCAGCTGAATCATCAAATATGATCCCAGGGAGTGTGTCAATACTGCATCATGCACATCCTCACTTAGGTATTCAGTTTTACTCCCCTAAAAAAAATGACTGTTCCATAAAACATTTACAGTCAAGTTTACATTTATTACAAACATGCCTGTAAACTTACATGCTTGGAATAATTTATCATCACGATGTGATGTCATGATACGGTTCTCTCACACACTCCCACCTGCAGGCTCTCCTCCCTGAGACAGTGTAGCTCTGCTTGGTGTCTCTCGTATTGATCCCGTAGGTCTTTTTCAGCCTGCTGGGCCTCAGCACGAAGGGCCTCTATCTGCAGCACCAGGATCTGTCTCTCTCTGGTCAGTACCAGCAGCTCTCTCTGAGGACCTTCTCTCTAACAGAGGAATGCATGAACCATAAAAATATGCGAAAAAAAAATAACATAATTGTGCAGTGAATTCCACTGCCTGCCATAAATCCAGCCTTGCGATAATTTAAACTGACTCAGCATCCTCAGCTTAGATACATCACAAACAGAATAATGTTAGTGTATCTCATTATCTCACCGGCAGGTTTTCCTGTGCCAAGTCTCTCTCCATCTTCTCCACCTCCTCCTGAATAAATCTCCCATGATCCTCCTTAAGTTGCCTCCTCCGTTCCTCTGCCTTGTTGTATTCCAACTGAGACTAATCATTAAATTGGCGAAATGAATGCCTTTGTGTGGGCTTCCCACTCTTGTACACATTAATTATTTTTAGATGTTGAAAAAGACTATTGATTCACCCTTGTTACTGCATTATCCAACCACACGTATGGTTTTGGAAAATACCCAAACCCCTTTTGCCCTCGCACATTTTATTGTGTTGTCGGAAAACTGAATCTGGATGTCGGGTTAAAACCTGAAAGTCCAGGAGATTCGCTGTAGACTTGCATCAATCAGGACATGAGCGTAGAACATTTTCTAAAGCTTTGACTGCTACCAGGAGCCAAAGTGAAATGGAAGTTTAAAACTTCCATTAGATGGTGTTCCTGCCAAACTGAGCTCAAGGTCAGCTTCACTCCATCATCAGGTCTGTAGAGAGGCTAGCTGGAAGCCAGTCTTGCATAAAAGACAAACAGCAAACCTGCTTGGAGCTCATTAATCCATACTGAAAGGACTTGGCTCAGAGGAGGGTGAAGGGATCTGAGTATTTTCTAAATTATCTGTATTTATTTTTGCGTTTGCGGTTCCAAATAATGTGCATTACTTGTTGACAGAGAGGAGAATTCCCTGCAGCGGCTCCACTCTTCAGCATCTCCTCCCGGAGAGCCTCCTTTAGCTGCTGGATTCTCGTTACTCTCTCCTGGACTTTGTCTACATTCCCTTTACCTTCTGTGAGAAACACACAGAATACACTAATTATGGTTGGCTATGTGGAACTATGACTTTTGAATCAGAGCATTTTACCTCTAATGTGGTCTTCCATTTCCTGTCTCAGCTGCTCCTGCAGATATTTCACTGCGTCTGTGCTCTGTCTGCTGTTGGTGTGATGATCCCCAGAAAACAGCACATTGCTGTTTGAGGTCTTGCGAGTCTGCCGGATATTATAAAACATGGAGCTCGTTTTGTTATGCTGAAAACGCTTTGTGTTGTATTATTTTTGCTACGCTGCACTTGTGAATAAATGTAAGCCGTTCCGATGAAAACCTTTATTTTCACTTTTATCTTCTCTGATTCCTCTCTTCTCCTCTCCCATGATTGATTTTTCAGCATCTGTTGTAGAGATCACAGGACACGTTCTCGGCAAAAACACTCTCGTTCACCACATCATGGTGTGAAAACATTTTCCGTGATGCTGATTTTATGAATTACCAGCAGGTTTTGAGTGAGCTCGGCCAGCCTGTGGATGCTGTGAACTTCACTTTCCCCCTGTGACATTATCACGCCTCTTAGATCTTTGATGCTGTCACGAATCTTTTGCTCAGTTGCCCTTGGACTCCAGCGAGTAATGGTGGCTCTAGTTGTAAAACCTCTTACTTTCTGGGCCAGTTGTAAAGCAGATGGCGTCTCGTTATCTAGAAGACCTGAAAGGAGGAGAGTTAGGTTTCATAAATGTATCGCCCGTATTTATTTTGATGCACGTTGGGCTCAGTACCTTGAGGGTTAATGCAGTAGATGAGGACTGTCCTGCTATTTCCTGTTAAGGCACCGTTAAGCAAATGTGGGAGGAGGTTCTCGCTGACATCAGCAGCAGGATTAGGGATTTGGTCCAGAACCTTCACCAGTGGGTTCACTCTGTAAATATACACCAGCTGTCACAACCAAGTCCAAACCACAGTGGGTATGCCATCCAGTGATCTATCCTTTTTTGTTTTCCAGTTTTCTGGATTCTGGTTGCAAAGATGCCCGGCCTTCTCTCTCCCCGGCCACCTCCTTCAGCTCATGCGAGAGCTGAGATATAGAATCATTCCAGAGTGTCCCGGGTTTGCCCCAGGGCCTTCTCGTGCTAGGACATGCCTGAAACACGTCACCTAGGAAGCATCTCAACCACCTCAACTGGCTCTTTTTGATGTGGATGAGTAGCATGTCTATTCTGAGCCCCTCCCAAATCACCGAGCTCCTCACCCTCTCTCCAAGGGTGTGTCTAGCACACCAAAATAAGAAACTATGTTCACTTTTTAGTCTGAATAAAGCAGCAAGTCTTTAAGCAAATTAATAACAAAAAGGCAAAGTGTCCTCCCTGTTGATTTGATTGAATTAACGGGTCTATACAGCTTCAGACACTTCGACTCATCACCACAAGAAAAGTCCGGGTATCAGTAATGAGGTGAAAGCTGCAAAAATACTTCAGGCAATCACTCTAGTGTACTGCAGCACTCACATGGCACGCTTCCCTCTCATATCCAATACCCTTTTAATCATGCTGGTATAAGCTGTCAGTTCCCTGCTCATTCTTTCACCGCCTGCCTCTACACACCGCTTCCATAAAAGCCGTGTTGCTGTTTGCTGCCATTGTTACTGAACATATTTCAAAAGGCCGTTCCCCCACCCCAGCATCTACCGGTGGGCACTGAGTCTAGATTCAGTCCCTGACATGTTTCCTTGCAGGCATGAAGAAGATCTGAAGCCAGTTTGCTGAGTGAAATAACATTAGTGTCATATATCCTCTTGTTTGCTAATGATAATGGACATACACATGAGGTCAGGCAGGAGTCTCTGTGGACGTTGATGTTCGCAGAGGACATCGTGATCTGTATTGAAAGTAGGCAGCGGGTGGAAAGGGGGGCTGGAGAGGTGGAGGTATGCTCTAGAAAGAAGAGGAATGAAAGAATTAGAAATCAGCACATCAGAGGGACAGCTCAGGTTGAGCAGTTTGAAGACAAAGCTAGAGAGGCAAGGCTGAGATGCGTTGGACATGTGCAGAGGAGGGATAGTGGAAATATTGGACATGCTGAAGATGGGGCTGCCAGGCAGGATGAAAAGAGGAAGACTACAGCGAAGGTTTGTGGATGTAGCGACGAAGGACATGCAGAGGGTTGGTGTGGCAGTGGAGGATGCTACAGGATAGGGTGAAATGGGGACAGATGATACACTGTGGTGAATCAAGCCTTCTTCCAGATGATGTAATGTGACTCCTGGATGGTCCACAATCAGAATAATGCCTTATCAGTTTGTGGAACATTGGTAGGCATTTCGCTCATGTAATGGATATCTCACTGGCTATGTCACGGACCCTCTGAGGTCAGTCCTACTGGCTCCTCCTGCCAGGGCGAACAGCTGAAATCTGCTGCGGCAGACATCCGACTCCACCTCTTGCGGATGGAGTTTCCACTCAACAGCCACCGTGAACAGGGAACTACATCTGAGAGAAACACACAACATAAACATCAAGTTCATGTTTAAAAAAACTGTCTGACACCATGCAGAACAACTCAATCATAAAAGCCAGAAATAAATTTGTTATCACTCAAGCACTTGGCTTTATTGTAATTAACCAATTGAATGAATTCATCCAAAGTAATTTTGTAAATGGATTCGACTTTATAAACACTGTGCTTTAAATGAGCTACCGGCTGGAAATGGAGCCTGCACTGGTCTTCATTGTCTCCCTGCATGTTTTGTACAGATTGTAGGCTTCTTCAGCTGAATGCACACACACCTCACATAAACCTCCTATGAGACTGAGGGAGAGAAAAATAAAGGGCATGAGATATATCTGTAGCTTAAACAGTACAGCTTCAGTTTGCATATGTTTTATTCGTTTATCTTTTGGATGCACAGTTGTAACGCACCTTCCGAGCACTGGATGCGTTACAGGATGTAGAGTCTGTTTGTCGAGGCCCAAGAGATCCACTGCGCTGGCGTCTGGATAAAACTGACATTGAAAAACATTAGTTGCTATGGTGTGTTTCATTGTGTCTACTATGCTTTGTGGCTCTGCCACCGAATAGAGGGATAAACCTGAAGAAATGACACAGAGATGAATAACTCGTCTTCCTCTCTTGGCTCTATGCAGCTGAACAGGTTAGCCACGACCTAAGAGAGAATCAAGGGCATGATTATAAATATAAACACATGAAATCTGCCAGGATTAAGTGCAGTTTTCATTTTTGCGCTCCACCTGTCTGATGAGGCTGTCGTCAATAAGAGCTCTTGCTGTCTCTGTGGAGGCTCCGCATATCAGCAATGCTCCGTTATACCCGCTGGATATGCACTCAGCGAGGGGCTGCAGGAGCTCGGGGTGGAAACGCTGCACATTTAGAGTCGGTCTTTTAGGTTCCAGCCATCAAAATATCAGGTGAATATGTGCAGTGAAGCAGAAAAAGGTTCAAATAAGCGGTCGGGAGCTGTTTTGTACCTCTGTGCTGTCAGCAGTCACCACTTGGTCGAATGTGAAAGCCTTTGCTTCCTGATTGAGAGACAGAAATTTAAACACTGAGATCTTCTACACAGCAACTTGACGAATGCTTTCTGAAGCATGCGTGTGAATTCAAAAGGTATTACCTCATCATTTGTTGGTTTGTAGTAAACACCACGTCCTTCTTCATCAACAACACATTTTTTATTCTCTGTGCATTAAAAATTACATTTAAAGTAATTCCACAACAACAGAATCTCAAATATGCAGATATTTGTCCCAGCTTTACCTGAGTTTGTTGCAAGTACAATTCCCACTCTCACTGTTTCCGCTATCTGAAACATAAAGACCAATGAAAGACATTATGCGATACGCCAACCGGCCAGTCTTTTAAATGTTGCATTATTCTGATATAATTATACCCCTACTATAAAAATATGTATACTCACAGGTGCATCCATATTCACAGTGGCCATCCTGTGTCTGACAGCCACTGGCTCACCTGGATTTTATTACAGATGGATGAATTATTAAAGACCCAGAGGCTATTTTCACTGGTCTAACTGAGCAGAGTACTGTTACCAAGATGGACACGCAGGGTGGAAATCGAGTTATTGATGAGCAATGCTGCTTTTTAAATAG
Organism: Apistogramma diplotaenia; assembly: GCA_015052665.1. Taxonomy (NCBI): domain Eukaryota; kingdom Metazoa; phylum Chordata; class Actinopteri; order Cichliformes; family Cichlidae; genus Apistogramma; species Apistogramma diplotaenia. The sequence goes on along the minus strand of VOQJ01047571.1, from coordinate 36,863 downwards.
AAAAAGATAAAAGATGAGGCTCACAGATTTATTACATAACCACACATGGGTGAAATACAAATGTTAATGATGAATGAAGTGCTTCTTATATAACGTTTTTCTACTCTACTCGAACACTCAGAGCGCTTTTTATAATAAGCCTCTTTCTCTGGTTGTACTGTTGCCTCACAACAAGAAAGCTCCTGGTTTGAACCCCAGCTGAGGTCTTCCTCTGTGGACTTTGCATGTGTGGATTTCCTCTAGGTACTCTGGCCTCCTCCCACAGTCCAGAGGCTTGTGCATAGTCATTTTTAAACAGCTGGGAGATTAAAAAAGAGCCACAATCTTTTAAAATAAATGATTCAGAAGTCGTCAATAAATGTATTCCTCTGCTCTTCAAACACATACATTCAAAAGAATCCTTCACAGCCCTAAAACCTTTTGTTATAGTTGATTTATTTATTAACCGTGAAACCACTAATTAGACCCTTTATAAAAATAGAAAGGTGAACCCAAACAAGGATGGGTGCTGCAAATACGAGCAAAAATAAATAGTGTCAAAAATCAAGTGTGATGTTGCATCCTGCTGCTCGGCTTCACATGCTTCAAGACACAAATTCATTATCAGGGTCTCCCGCTGGGCTGCTGGTGTGTCGCATACAAGTTCTCAGGCAAGTCCTCCACACACACACTTGTCTGTGTTATACAGGAAGATGATGACATCCCACTAATGGGGCTACCGCTGGCATAAAGAATATCATTCTGCTCCAGTTCACGCAAAGCCTGGTAATAAATACACTTTGTGGGTTTCACAACCGAGTGTTATCCTTGCTTAAAAAGCAAACTGAAGTGGCTGCTCTTAAGGTGGTAATGAGCCTAAAATGAAACAGAAGACTCGGTGACTCAGCAGATAATAAAAATGCAAGATCTGGGAAAGATAATGTGTCATAGTTCAGTGTATGAATATATGGCTTCAAATAAAGGAAAAGAATTCATGTTGATATTAAAAAGGAACTGGAACAGAAAGAAACTCGGCTTTAATATCACTGATTTCTGCAACAAAAATAAATTATAAAACACTTTTGCTTTTACAGTTGCTGTTTGAAGTAGACGTGTCTTGTTGCGTAGTAAATGCCAAGCAGGATTATAAAATCTTAACATCCGCGTTTTTCCAGATTAAGAACTTTTGGGTTCCAAATACAGAAGAGCAGCCCTGTGGTGGCCTGGCGACCCGTCCTGGATGTGCCCTGCCTGTTGCTCAGCTGGGACAGGTTCCAGCCAGTGATTAACAAAGTGGATGAAGGAGGAATTCCCCAAGAACACTCCCAACAAATGTTACACTTTTGCACCCGGCGTGCCTGATATGCGTGCATCAACAAAATAAGTAATTTTACACTCCCAACATGATCTAGGGTAACTGTGAAAACAGCAGGGACTCTGAGAGCAGCAGCGTTCAGCTACATCATGTTAATGTGATGACTGAAAATAAGAGTGGTGCTTAAAAATGAACTGAGACCAAGCTTTGAATTACCTGCATGAGTCATTTTTAGAAAATAAGAGACAATTGCATTTCTAAAGGATCAGACAGTTCACTTCGGGTTCTTCGACGGGAAAACTCTTGAGCGAACAAGTGTCTAATTAAAGAAACATAATACCACACAATTCAAGACTAAGTGAGCAGTGTCGCTGCATCTAATCAGGTTAAAGTTTATTCAGGCCTTATTTTGATTACAGCTTCTATTACCTGTAGATAATGTGAGAGATGTCATGCAAGCGGTGTTGTTAGGAAAACTTTATTCAGATTTCTTAAAATAAACACTTCCAAAAAGAATAACTTTATCATATTCACGTCCCCTAAAGGGTAGGTTCACCCAAGGCTATGGCCTGTGTGGTCTGGAGACAGATTTATACTTTCTACTGTAGATTTCTAGTTGTAAATTAAAAATTAATAACTTGTGCATAAAATCGCAACATTTCTTTCCCAAAACAATATTCCCATTTTTTTTTTGTTTGTTTGTTTTCAGGCATTAGTTTCTAGTAAAGTAGTAGTACTGCTGAAAACTGTCTTCTGTGAGGTTTGGTCTATCAGACCAGCAGGGGGAGAAATTAGACTATTCACATTCTTCACTTCAATTTGATGCTGTAAGAAACCCAAACAAAGAAGAGGAGATGTGGGTGAACCGACCCTTTAAACATTCTCCAAAAACAAACATATTGAACACTCACATCCTTTATTGTACTAAACATAGATTTGAACAGAACCCCAAATAAATCTTCCACTGAGACAAAAAAAGGGAAAAAAATTAAATGCACCAAGGTGTAACAGGCCTGTACTGAACTGATTTCAAGCAGCCACCGAAATGGTAAAAATCACGACAAAGTACGCAAAACGAGCTCATCAGGGGCTGAAGCGTTAATAATTGCAAAACAGCATCATGTTTATCATTTGCAGAGACGAAAAGAAACATCTCCCTTCAGGCTTCGCTTCATTTGTCATTTTCATCTGGAAAAAAAAGCAAACAAACAAAGTGATGATGGTGATGATGCCAAACAAAAAAAGTGAAAAAAATCATCAAAAACTAAGAAACGAATCTGAGGCGCTCACCATCCATGCTGTAGGTCTTCTGCATCATCCTGGGTGCGACCATCATGCGACGAGGATAGTAGCCTAAAATTAGCAAACAGTAAAAATAAAAAAATTCAGCCTCACCAAAATTACACATTTAACAACAAATCCTTTAATCCAAGCTTTCTACCTCTCTGACAGTCTGGACGGCCACGCATGGTGGTTCCCTCGATGGGATTGCCATCTGCGTCCACACACCAGCAATAGCCAGTGGCGTGCCAGCACTGCATTGGCTTGAAGTTGCCCTGCTCGTCACACTGGGGCTTGAATGAACCGATCTTGCCGATTCCGGGTGAGGCCGCCAGCTGACATTTGGTCTTGATCAAAGTGGCTGAGCAAAAGGAAGAGTCAGGAACATTTAGACATTAACGTCTGCTGTAACGTATCTGCTGTTACACCAACTACCAGGAGAAAGGAAAGAAAGTGGAGCTAACCTGACTGAGGTGTGGGGGTTGCAGGCTGCTGCTGCTGCTGGGCCATACTAAAGATGAGCCAGTAGCGCATCCAGGTCTCAAAGCTCTACAATACAGAAAGTGTTAGAGAAGCATGGCCGGAAAGATCATTACCATTATCCATTTGTGTGTGAGGCTTCACCTTCCACTCGCTGTTGTTCATCTGCTGCTTCAGGGTTTGCAGGTTGACCAGGAAGGTCTGGTTGAACTGAGGAAACTCGCTGTCCTGCTCAGAACACGTTTGAGAGCTTAGCAAGAGCAACGCATCGACACGCAGCATGAGACGTGCGAGGATCGACAGTGAGCGCAACTTACCTGCATGAGGTCCATCAGCTGTTTCTCCACACTGACAATGGCAATGTCCTGCACCTTCTGGAGGAAACAAATATTAAACAAATCTGTGATTCCAGTCTTAAATTCAAGCATTAGCAAATCATTTCAAGTCCTAAATAAATGCCTGTTGGACTCAAATCTGACGTTATTCCAAGAAGCAGCTGTAAACTTACTGTCAGGGGTGTTTTGGGTGCCTTGGAGTCCTCGGTGAAGTCCATGAGGAGGGGCAGGCTGTTCATGGGCATGGCCATCCTCACAGGAGACACAGCTGAAAAACAAAACAAATCCGATTCAAAAAAAGATCAGCCACAACCACAGCAGCAAAACAGCTAAATGAGCCATGATGATCAAAACAGTGCAGCGCACTAATAATTAATGAGGAACAAATTGAAAAGTTGATCTAAATAGAACCGAAAAACAAGAATTTAACGAGCTTCAAAAAGGAACGCCTTAAAAAATACAGCAACTCCAGATGCCACGGGCTGAAATCCTGTTTTAATGTTATCGCCCTAAAAATACCCCACAGTTCATCACCCCCCCCTCCCCCCGCCGCCGCTGCCCATGAGTCATCATAAACTGTCCCTTTGTCAGCCCCGCGCCCAAACC